>JACEGR010006512.1:0-59865 GCA_014170235.1 Listronotus bonariensis | reverse complement strand
AAAAACATACAAGAAATAAATTTATCCAATTTGGTGGTCACGTTTTAACCATCAAACTCGTTTTAAAGCAAGAACATAAATGCAAAGAAAAATTAAATATTTTCGATTGTTTTGATTATTATTTTTAGCTTAAGAGGTATACTACCAAAAGTAACTTCTGAGCATGTCTATATGTTACTAAGATGTTTGGAAGTATCTAACCTTAAAGCTAAAGAGTTCGATATGAGACCTGGATTAAAATTTCTTACGCAAAAAGTTGGTAACTTGTGCAAATCCGCAAACTTATATACTCAAGCAAACACTTCCGAAGTAGTGCAAATAATAGTTTTGATTGAACTTTGTTTGGATGGAATTGAAAAATATGAGATAGAGCCGAAAAAAATGAAGGAAATATTAGCAAAAGAAGATAATGAAGAGGAAGAAACGATAAAGGAAGAATCTTCAAATGATCTAAAAGAAAAAGAAAATGCTTCGAAGGATTTTGAACATTTCGAGATATTTTTGAGAAAGTTGCATTATAAATGGGAAAGGTTAGTATAGAGTAAAGTAAAATATTTTAAAAAGCTTTGTGTAGGGTGCTCCTGTTTTGTTGTTGTTTAAACAACATAAACAGTAGGGTAGATCAGGGTAATTTTCTAGAAACCTGCGGCAACTCCGATTTTGGTGAAATTAGGTATACGGGGTTTTTGGGGCGCTGATCACGAATCTGAAAGTATGCCACTTTAGCTTTAAATCATGAACTGTTTACAAAAAGAAGAAAGAATACAGTGAAAATAGGATTCGTTTAAAATTCAACTTTGATGATCGATATCTCGAAAACGAAACGTTTCCGCCATAAAATTCTGTTAGATTCGTGATCAGCGCCCCAAGAAGCTTCCGTATACCAAATTTCATCAAAATCGGAGGTGCCGCAGGTTTCTAAAAAATTACCTAGATCAGAATTATATGTTGACTTCTGACACTGAAAAATCAGTTTTGACACTAAAAAATTGGCTCTTAGGCACCTCCTCGGCAACTGTGAGCTCTTAATTTTAACAGGAAGATCCGCCTAATTACAGTTTTGCGCATTTTTCCAGTCCCATACACAAAAAATATATCTTACAATTCGTTAATCATATACCAAAACTTTAGAAAATACTTTTGAAAAAATTAAACGCTCGATGAAATTTTTTTATCCTTTTTAATAAATATAACCATTAAAAAGATATACAAGGTCGAAGGTTAAAGAGTTTGAAGAAAAATATCTTTTTGTTTTGAATTTTGTAACTTACTTAAGAGGTACAACAGACCTTTTTGTGTAAAGCGTTTAATTTTGTAAAAAAAATAGTAGAAACTCAATTGTCAAAAATTATTTTTCAGTAAGTTACAAAAATTTAAAGAAAAATTTTTTTCGTAAAATTAAATTTTTGACCTAAAATATTTTTTTACTGGTTAGATTAATCAAAAAGTACAACAGACCTTTTTGTAGAGCGTTCATTTTTTTTAAATTTTGCTGTATAATTAACAAATGTTAAAATATGATTTTTTTTTAACGTACTGAGAAAAACATGCCAAACTGTAATGAGGCGGATCTTCTTATTAAATTTAAGAGCTCATTGTTTCAGAACATTTTCTGGTTTTCTGGTTAGTTCTGGTTAGTGCCAAGGAACAAATTTTTCAGTGTCACAAATTAAAATAAAAATAGTCATATTTTTTAACTCACCCTAATGTACAAGATGTTTTAGCATTAGCGAGCAATATGTAGATTTCATTTTACTTCTCAGAACATGAAAAAAGAAAGTTTTTATAAACATGTCTCTTAAAATTCCTCCTAACCTGGCTAAACCCCTCCGAACGAGGTGCCCTAATGTAAAGTTTTCCGTAAAATTTCTAGAGCTGTTTAATAGTAGGTTTACATCTGACATTTATTGCATGATAATTTATGTCAGACAGACATTTTGGCTAATATAAACTGGTTAAAAATTTATTCTATTCTATTCTATTTTCGGTTTTTGCTTTCATACGTAATGTATTTAGCCATTAACAAGTGGTTGTGGTCAAAAATTTATGTCCGATAGAAATTTTGTATTGTTTACAATAGCCAGAATTTCTGTCTGACATAAATATCATGCAATAAATGTCATATGTAAACCTACCATTAAGTTATGTTAGCTAAATACGACATATGATTTTTAAGTACTTTAACACTTTCAAAACTACTAGGAGGACTAGGACATGAGTTTATATGGAGTTGTTATCTTAAAATAAACCCAGAAATCATCTTCCTGAATATATTACTAGACCTTGGACAAATTATATTTTTATCTATATTTATCTTTTATCACTTTTTAGGTTATGCGAGTCCTACATCAATCTCACTATTAATATACCAGAAGAAACTAGAGAGGACATACAAGACGAGATACAAAAAGATGATATTGTGGAGCCCCAGGTAGCCAAAATTTTCATTTTTCAATTACTTTTTAAAATAATGAGATAAAAATACTTTTAAGTAATAAATTGCTGTTTTATGTTTTGTTTCTAAGAAAATAGGACATAGTTTTTCTAGAAACCATTTGGAAGTTTTTTTAGTCAAAGTGAGAATAGCCCATATAACATTTTTTGCCGGCGTTGTACATTTAATTTACCGGCATTGCCAACACTCTTTAATGGCAAGGCATTGGCAAAAAGGTATCAAAAAGACGCGAAAGTGGGCAATTGGCCGTTATTAGGCCACGTGTTGCAGATAAAGTAATGGCATCCGTCATTAATAAGTTATTGGCAAAAAAATGCGTTTAAGATGATGGCATCCATCATTAATAAGTTATTGGCAAAAATAACAAAAAGACACGAAACTGGGCAAATGCAGATACTCCCAAGCAGCAAGCTGACGTCTTATTAAAGAAAATTGTCGCATATACTTTTTTAAAAGCTAAAATGATGCGATATTTTATTTGAAAATTAAAATAAGAAAAATATCTCCTTACTGCATGCAATTTCCTTGCAATGCAAAGTACCATCTCTCGGAACACTGTCCAACTTGGAGATGCAGATTTTTACACTAGCCGAAGATATTTCTTTCAAAGCTAAGTGAGATCACCTACCGCAGACCGCTCTCGAATTATTTTTGTCTAATGGGTACGGTTTAGACGATAAAAAGCGAAAATATTGCAGAAACGTAGTAGTTTATTGTCCATTACGCCATCTATCGGTATGTCGAAAAAACTATTAAATATATATAATATTTTTTATTAATACGTCTTTAAAACTTTTAATAAAGTTTTAAACAAAATGTTTACAGCTCCTAATAGTCTACTTGAATATCTTGCCTTCTCGACTAGCCATCACCAATTAATCACACAACACACACTTATTAGGTAATGAATACATTTAATTATGTCTATTAAAAAACTCTTTTCTTTAAAAAAGAAACTAAAAAGCTAGAAAACCACGTAGAAAACAAATGCACAAAGCGGTCACCTTCGGTCGAAATTAACGTAGTTAATTTTACCATCATTTTATTTTTATTCGCTCCAAAATACATAATAAACATTTTGTTTGACCTAATTTTTATTTGCATGATTTTTAACAATAAAATGTTATGAAAGGGCCAGTTCCTTTAAATTATGTAAAATAACATAAAATAATGTTGTTCAGCTGCCATTATAAATAAAACATCAAAAAAATTGCTTAAATGTTAGTTAAATACCAATGTTAATAATATGGTTTCAAAAGTATGAATATGCTTACTATAGCAAACACCTAGTTGGACAAATATTTTACCGAACCAATTACGGCTTCCAAAAATTTAGTAGTGTATTGATGTGCAATTTTAATAATCATTTTAACAATATTAATTTATTTAAATTTAATTACGAAAGTTTTAGAGCTCCAAGAGCACGTTTACCATATTCATAACAGATATTTATTTTATTATGTTTTATCCTGTTTACTGTCTTATAAATTATTCCTTTGTTTGGTAATTTTCTATAAACCTGCGGCAACTCCGATTTTGACTAAATTTGGTATACGGGGTTTTTTGATTGGTTGGTTTGATCACTAATCTGAAAAAACTAAAAATATATTTTGGGCGAATATGCGATATGCTATATTTTGAAGGTTTGCCTTCAAAAATCCAATATTTATTTGCCTGCAACAAAAACGCGTGCTTTATTTAATCAGGATTGCTATGCCGCCATTTTTGTATGCTTGCCGGCAATTCGCCTGCATGTAAAATTTATTGGCAATTAAGTGTTTATTTAGGGTTGACTTTTTAATGCGTATAAGATGTTGGCATAATATTGCCACCAATTGCCAATGCTTTACCATCAATGCCAATATGAAAAATGTACATTGCCGGCAAATAGTGTTTGCTGGGAGGTTCTATAAATAAATATAATAATACAAAACCAAAAATTAATAAATATTTTGAATAATGTTTGCCGTTTACCTAGGTGTTTAAACTCGCAGAATTTAAACAGCAGTACGAAAATGACAATGTCAGTACAATAAGTACGGATTCAGAAAGTTACCTGGATAAAGAAGTCCTTCCCAATGTTAAAGATGGCGAAAAAATAGAAGATGTTTCTGTCGAGAAGAAATTAGTTCAAAGTGCGAGCTTGGACGAAACAGTTTCATCACCTCAACCTCCTACAAAGAAAAAAGACAAAATTGAAAACGGGTATTCAACTGATGATGAAACTAATGATATGGCAGCCAAGAGATATGAAGTTGCGTATGAAAAATACAAGGTGGAACTAAATTCTATTAAATATGACAGAAATACGTTACTACAGATGCGCAAGTCAACGATTTCCAGCGACAATATCATTTTGAGTTGCACCAGGCCTGGAGATTTAACAAAATCATCTAGGTAAGACAAAGTGAACAAATAGTTTTATAGTTAGTTTGTTGGTTGGTTTAAGTGGGGTTGATTGCGTGCCCATAGTTGCATTAGATTCTTAATAGTGCAAATTGTGATTTCACTATTGGAATTTAAGGCTGCTTTTCTTTATCAAGTGCAGTAGATTTCTTCCAAGATGCTCCTGGATAAGAAGGTTTTCGCTATGTATGTTTCCAGGCAGCATGTGTTTTTTGCATCTTAGTCCATTGCAGTTGTATATTAGTAATGCTGATATCCCCTTTGACACATACAATAAAGATGGTTCATAATTATACATACTTTTTCAGACACACCTTTTTATTCTCTTTCTCATAGTTTTAATTTTAAAGTTTATAAAACAAAAAGGGGAGGATATGTTGCTAAAAGTTTTCGCATCAAGACCTATACCTAATTTATAAATTTACCTCCTAACAGATACCAAAATAAACAATTCAAAAAAAAATTGAACCAACTTTAAAACAATAATAAAACTTACTAAAAAGTAAAAAATATTAAAAAAAGATGGGCAATACCATATTATGGTATTTAAAGATGAAAAGGTTGTGTTTCTTTAGCTATTTACATTGAGTAGTTTAGCATATACATATGTTATTACCCGACTTCTTTTTTATGTTTGTTTTTATTATTTTTTAATTTTAGTAAGTTTTATTATTGTTTTAAAGTCAGTTAATTCTATTTTTAAAACTGTTTATTTTTCGCTTTTTAGTTTATTATTATTACTATTAAATCGGTAAACATACACTAAAAAACACCGACTACAGTAAAAAGCACAAGCTCGTGTAATTAATTGTGTTGAAGCAAACTAAAAAGGAAATTAAAATAATAATAATAATAATAATAATAATAATAATAATAACCAGAACTAACCATGACCCCCACTGACACAGTTTTGCATGACCGTCTGGAGCGCCTCAATCAATCAAATAACACGTGCTTGTGATTTATACCGTAATCTAAAAACACTACTAGTACCTCTCTTAGTTCGGTGAAAAGGGTAATTTTGCCCCAAGGTTGTCAATTCTGAATGCGCTCCTTTATTATCGAGCATATTTCCTATAGAGGCAGCTTTGCCTATAAACAACGTCAAATTAAAATAATTTGCCTGGTAAACGATTTTATTTGACGCGGTCCAAACCTCAAGAACAAAGATTTCTTACTTGACCAAGGCCGTGAAAGCTTTTGTTCAAGTTTTTAACCGACATTAAAAACGAGGACGTTCTTAATTCGCCTGTATTTTTTTTTGTGTATATGTTAGGCTATTTCTTCGGCGTTTGTAAACCAATTTTAAAAATTATTTTTTTATTTGAAAAAGTATAGTTTCGCGATGGTCCCATGAAAATCAAGTCAGGATTGCGAGAGAGAAAGGTATTAGACCTATTTTTTCTCTCTGCCGTACGATGTTCATGCTGCAAAGCTGCCTCTAGTGGGAAATATGCTCGATGGTAAACGATTTTAATTTGACGCGGTCCAAATCCAAGAACCAAGATTTCTCGGTTAAAAACATTTTATCAGTTTTTAAAAAACCCCAATAATTAAAAACGTTTTGTTTATTAAACTCCGGTCTTTTTTCTTTTTCGGTAAAAGTCTGCCTTTCTTAAAAAACCTTCTTTTTACATTTCGGTAACTTTACAAAGCCCCGGACCGCCGTATTCTTCGGCAAAGATTTGTTAATAACCACTCAAAATATATTTTGCCTACAATCCCGACAATGGGATTTTTGTCAAGATGCTTATGAGAAAGAAGGTTTTCGGTATGTGTAATTCTAAATGACATGTGTCTTTTGCGTGTCAGTACATTATAATGGTATACTAAAAGGGGACTGCCCCCCTTCCCCTCAAAGCCTGCATGTTGTGAGACCACGGTATATCGTCACTTTTTGCAAGTGTTTTTGAAGATTACATTGGCCGTCGGAAGTTCCACGTCTGCTGTTTGTTTCGTTTCTCTCGTCGCATGTCTTTGACCGGCTGATTTATGCCAAAGTATACCCAGCTTCTGCTAGTTCATCCGCGTTCTCATTACCTTCTACATGTTCCTTAATGTCCCAAAAGAACCTTGAGGAGATAGAACCGTTTTTCCCAGCAGCCGGCATCTTCTTTTAGGTTGTTTAGGCTTTGGTTATTGTGGATGCATCACAATTTAAATTTAAGAGTTTAAAGGCAGCCCAACTGTCTGAGAAAATACGTATAATTTGGCTCTAATCTCCATTTATTACTTTCGTTTAAACTCATGCTAGGATATCATTAGTTTCTAATGGATTTACTGTACTTACTATACTACCAGTATAGTTCCTCCCACTCACGGTTCCCAACAGAGAAACTCGTCGTTTTGCGCGTATGTATCCCTATACGGTCCAACTGGACAGGCCCCTAACTTTCCACTTTGTTCGTTCTTTTATCCCTAGAGTTTCTAGATTGTGGAACCTGCTGCCCGAGGAGGTCTTTCCTTCCCCCAAATCTTCAAGTATTTAAGTCCCGTGTCAACAAACTCCCTCTTACCTCGCTTAAGACACCCACGGTACGTTAGTATTTAGGCTTTTAGCCTTCGTGGTTTGTCCAAAGATAAAAAAAACTGTGACTTGCTTAAAGATAGGTCCAAATTTAATTCATTCTGAAAGCGATGCCGCCAGGTACACAAAAAATGATAAAGTAAAGAAATTCTTTTGTGAACAATGATTTATTACAGCAAAAATATTTAACCAGACGATTTTCTAGTTACCACGCCACGTGCCACAGGTTTTATAGTAGTCAGAGGCGAAATACGAGAATGTTTTGTAAGTAGGTGACACGTGTTTTAGCAATGTATTTTTATTATTTATCTAAAAATATGTAATCAGGCTCTGTCCGAGGCTATGTGTATTGGAAAGGTTTGTTTTCTGTATCATTTTTTGTGTACTTTGCGGCATCGCTTTCAGAATGAATTAAATATGGGCCCCTCTATACATAGTTTGAAGCTCTAAGATGCTTTACGCAAATACACCAGCACGTACAAAGTTATCTTTTATTGAACCAATGGTTTGATGTATCTCATGTTTGAGCTGTTTGTCAATGATATCTGTTGTTTCTAAATTATGATGTTTTCCACATTACAAAGTGGAGTATAAATATCAAATAAATAAAATTAAAATTTAAAAGTGCTTTCTTAAATATTAATTGTTGTGTTAAATGTTACTTGGAAAAAATGTTGTATCAATGTCCGTAAATATTGACTTTTTAGCTGTCAGTTATGGACTGAAGATGGAAAGATTAATGGTAATAGAAGAATAATGGTAGGAAACAGTCCAAAATTAAATCCGTTTATGTCTTCATCGATCCCATTACCCCAGCCAGTACCACCAGAGATTCAGCAGCAACGTGCTATTAGCATTTGTAAAGTAAGTTCGTAGGAAAAGATTTTTTTCAGTAATAAAGATAATAAAATTATAACGTATTTTAGGATGCAGAAGCCTACAAGAATACCAAGATAGAAACAATGGAGGCTTGCTTGGAGCTTCTGAGCAGCTTATCTTCTGAAAAGTTGTCGCCATTAGCTAGTATTTTAAAACAAGGGGCAGTACTTCTAGTCGGGGCACAAGATGAAAAAATTAAAAAGACCGCGGAACTTTTATTACAGAGAATGAATATATCATATGTTGATCATGACAACTACTAGATCTTGAATTTAGAGAACTTGAAAATCACGAAGTACGTTAACCCTACGTAAAAACAAAAAAATTATTTAGGATTTTTTGTTTTGGTTAGTGGTTATTAAGATAAAATGGTATGAGAAAGCAGAAACCAATAATAAGTTTGACATCACATACATTTTAAAAATTCTATATTGTTTCCTAAAACACCATATTATATCTAACACCGGTGTTTCTTAGTGAACCGGACTGGAGCTAATAAATGGTTTTCGGTTGGGCAAAGTCTTGTTCTGGATTTTAAAAATAGGTTTTTAATTAGTAGAATAATAAGACTCTGTGAATGTTAGTTTAGTTTAATCATTTACCTGATGAAATTATTTTAAGTCCTAAAGGCAAATTTTTAGAATTTTTATTGCATCGTTAACTAAAATCTGTTTTAATATTTTTTCTATATTTCTATATAAGGCAACAGAACTTTTTGCAAAGTTAACTTGCTTTTCCAATGCATTTTTAACGCCACGTCATGTGATAATAAGTGATAAATAAAAAGAAATATATAGAAAAAAAGTTAAAAAGCGGCGACAAGTTATGACAAAATAATATCTAAAAAAATATTTAAATTTAATTTCATTAACAAATAAATCCTATTCATTATATTATTATATGCTTTGTATTACGTAATTGCAAGGATGGATTTGCTCATAGTGAAAAAAGTGTTTTTTCAAAGAATTACAGACAAAAATATTTATGTACTAAAAATTACAAAAATTCTGGTAGATAGTTAAAATATTATTACTAAACATAGACGAAAAGAACATTGCTTAATATCCAAATGCATCCTAATAGAACACTGTAAAGTGAAATTTTATAATTTAATGTCGCGCTTTTAAAATTACTCTAAATTTGGCAACTTTTAGTTAGAAATCGGTATTTTATAAAAATATTAGAAAGATATTGGAACATCCTTGGGTTGCAATAATAATCTAAAAGAAGCCAAACTATATTATTGTCTTGTATAATTTGATAAGTAATATTTATTTATTTTCTTTAAAAAAGGATATTTAAAGACATTTTAATGGCAAAAGATTTAAAAATAACCAAAGTTTTGAGTATTTAAATATCCAGTTAATTACACAGGCCCACAAAAAAGTGATGTGTGCTGGGTGTTGGCTTTACTGGTCGGGCGTATTTTTTTCGCTGAACACAAATCTAAAGTCAAACTGAAGAGTCAAACTGCAAAAACCGAATTTCGGGGACCAAGGGGGCACTAGCATTTTTAAATGAAAGGGATTATGTAGCACATCATTTTAAAGGTCCATTAATACTCTATTTAACGCCACTTTGTTTTCAAAAATCGGCCCTGCCGTTCCAGACTTACAAGCCAATACAAATAAAACTGCACTGTATAGTATTTTAGCCAAATTTCAAATGGTTGTAAGTCTGGAATGGCTGGGCTGATTTTCAAAAACAAAGTGGCGTTAAATAATGGATCCAAAGGCCTTTAAAATGTGGTGCTACATAATCCTCTTTTTCAATTAAAAAATTGCCAGTGCCCGCTTGGCCCCCGCAACTTGGTTTTTTGCAATTTGACCTCCAGTTCTGACTTCAGATTCGTGTTCAGCGGGAAAAATACGCTCGAATAGATGGGTCCGACACCCAGCAAACACCACTTTTTTTTGTGGGTATATAACTTTTTAATACAAAAATCAAGATATTTGCTTCAAAGCTAATGTTTATGTATATCTTTGTATTTAAAACAACCTGTAAATCAGAAGCTTTATTTATAAAACCTAGATAAAACCAGTATTACAAAAAAAGTTAAAGTTGTACTTGTTCAGTTTAATTTACCTTAATGCTAATATTCGTCTTTTCCAGTTTTTGTATGTATGTAACATTATTTTCAAAAATAATTATGACAACATAGTTGCAGTTCTTTTCATTAATTTGGTATTAATTTAACAGTAAAACACAGATATATTATTATATTTAAAAACATATACAGTGTGTCCAAAATAAGGATCCTAAGCATGGAAATCTCAGTACCTATTGGAGATACAGCTTAGGTTAAATTAGGAAAAGTTGTGTTTTTAAAGCTTATTTACATGTTGTTTAAAAACTTTTCATGGTCTGCTGAGATATTTGGCAAAAACGAAAAGTTGACTTTATCGATTTTTTTCTGACCTTATTTGAAGAGATATAAAAAAACTAATAACGCTTTTTATTGGCACTTTTTAGCTACTACATGTTGGTATTTTTAGATTTTATACCCAACGTTTCGTTTTCAAGAAACCATCATCAACTTAAGTTTTTATATGACTCGAAAAAAAGTACACCCTGTATCTGATCCTATTTTTTATTACAAATTCAATGATGTATCACATCTCATATTTTAATTTTTAGTTAAAAGCAAAATTGCATTTTTCTATTTTTTTAAAGGTTTTTTAAGTAGGCCTTGCAAACAAATGCTTGGACGTTAATACCTGTTACCGTATCTGTAACATAATTTAATATCATTATAAAATAGTATTTGTCGTTATTACCCTATTTGTCGAGTTGTTGTTTTTAGAGCTATTGTTCTTATTGTTACTGTTCTCTTTATTATTGTTTATTCGTAAATAGTTAATATCTATTGTGTTATTATCGTCGGGTGGCAATTATAGCCATGAAGAAAAGTTTAACATGCTAACGTGCTATATTTTGTGCCACAAAAATACTGTAAATACAGCGGCAATGTATCTTTATACATATTCAGAAAGAAAACAGCCATGTAATTCCATTTTCTTACAGCGGGCTCGAAATTTAAAAAGCCAGTTTTATCTCGAAAAAGGAATCTTTAGAAGAAACTCTAAATAATGTTTTACAAGCAGTTGTTGAGAACCCTGAGATATCAACTTGGCAAATTAAACAAAATGTAGAAGTAGCCAAATCCACAGCTCAATTTCTTTTGCGTAGAAATATATATCACCCCTATAAATTTTAGATTTGCCAAGGACTTACACCGGGAGATTTCGAACGTGCCGATATTTTTGCGAGTAGTATACACGCGCGTGTAAAGAAAATTTAAATTTCTCTTCAAAAACAATATGGTCCGACGAAAGTATGGTCACTAATCATGGTATCTTCAATCGTCGCAATACGCATTACTAGGCTCAACAAAATCCGCGTGTTAAGATAGAAGAATAACGAAACATCAAGAACGTTTTGGGTTTAATATGTGGTGTGGATTTTTAGGAACTAAAATATCAGGTCCATGTATTTACCATAATTCATTTATTGCAGAAATAATACCTTCATTTATTTTTGCAGCACAAAATGAAGCAAGTTAGCATGTCAAACTTATCTCCATGGCTATAATGGCCATCCTGCATATTTGACCGTAATAATACAATAAGATATTAGCTATTCATCAATAAACAATAATAGAGACAACAGTAACAATAAGAACAATTGCTCTAAAAACAACAACTCGACAAACAGGGTAATAACGACAAATACTATTTTATAATGATATTAAATTATGTTACAGATACGGTAACAGGTATTAACGTCCAAGCATTTGTTTGCAAGGCCTATTTAAAAATAACTTTAAAAAATAGAAAAAATGCAATTTTTCTTTTAACTAAAAATTAAAATATGACATGTGATACATCGTTGAATTTGTAATAAAAAATGGGATCAGATACAGGGTGTACTTTTTTTCGAGCCATATAAAAAAATAAAGTTGATGATGGTTTCTTGAAAACGAAACGTTGGGTATAAAATCTAAAAATACCATCATGTAGTAGCTAAAAAGTGCCAATGAAAAGTGTTATTAGTTTTTTTATATCTCTTCAAATAAAGTCAGAAAAAAATAAAATCGATAAAGTCAAATTTTGGTTTTTGCCAAATATCTCAGCAGGCCATGAAAAATTTTCAAGTTTTTAAACGGCATGTAAATAAGCTTTAAAAAACACAACTTTTTCCTAATTTAATCTAAGCTGTATCTCCAATAGGTACTGAGATTCCCATGCTTAGGATCCTTATTTTGGACACACTGTATAGATACAGATATTTCTTTTTAATATGGGCATTATAAAAAAATATAAGTTCTTATATTTATAAAAATGTATCTAGTTAAATCCTAAATTGGTAGCTACTAAATATTTTATTTTTGTATGATTAGAACGTAGATAAGAAACATTAATTTTTAATCTAATGTAACAATGCTGCTAGTGACTATATTGCCATATAGGTATTTTTTTAGTTTCCATAAAATAAATTTGACAATACTACCAAAGACGGACCAGAGTACAGGAGCTCTTATTTTTGATAAAACTTTTTAACAGAGTGGTTTGACAATGGCAAAATGTGGCAAAGGTGACGTTCCGTAAGTTAACCAGAATTCTTGGTTTTTCTGGATCCCGTTCCGAAACCTTCCAATTTCTAAAATCCGGTTAGATTGTGAAACGCGGTTTCTCAAAATTTTGGTTTTAACTGTCAACCAAAACTACCAATCAAACTGCGTTAGTTAACCGAGATATTGGTTTTCCTGGTTTTTCTGGTTCTGGTAAAGTTTTGAAACGGGGTTTTTAGACTTTTGGTCTTAACTGTCAACCGCAATTATCGATCAAAACATCTCGGTACCTTCGGTTTGTTCCGAGAACGTGCTTATTGGTCGGAGAAGAATTTGCCTTTTTCATTTAACCAATCGGTACGCGGAGCGAGAGAGAAAAATACTGCTAGTACCGCGTAGGCGCAAATAGTTTAAGGTTTGGGTTTTTCGTTTTCCGTGCGTATTGGATCTTTTTATGTTATAATGTCGTTTTTACTTTTCTGTCTGTAAATAAATGATATAAAAGTATATGCAGGGTGTTTCCTAACCACTGTACGAAACTGCAAGGGGTGATTCCTTGTTTCTTTCTACAGAAAAAAGGGCTTATGAACCTAAAAAGCATTTAAACAGATTTTAAAATATATTTACATATTAACAAGTAGGAGTATTTTTAGTTTTTTGATCGGAAAAAAACTACAAAAGTACAAAAAGTCAGTCTGTGGTGCCCACTGAGACGCCACTGTACCAAGTAATTTTAATCTAGATAGGGCTAAATGAATGTCTTAAAAACGTCCTATTACTTTAAAACCAATAAAAAAATGTCAAATGTAAATAATTGGGTACATCACAAAATACTTATTTACATAAACCAAAGCGTACCAAAACAAACCGCTTTTAGCGATTACCGCTGTCAAACCAATGGTTTAAGCTACTCAAAAATACGTATTTTATTTTTAATTTTACAGGGTGTTAAAATAATTAACACTATTGTGTAAGGGTAAGTCTGCTCCCTGGCGAACTAAAAAAAGGTAATGTTTTTACAAGGATACCATTTTAGGGAGTCTTAACTTGATTTATCATATTAAAAATAATTTGGTTACACCAAGTACCATAATAGTTATTCAAGAAAAAAACAATTTTCAGTGGCGTCCCTTAAAAGCACATATTTCTGTAAAAAGGAGCTCTAGAAAAAAATTATAGGTACTTGTCAAATTATCCTCATATGTTCTATACAAATCGAAGGGATTACTCACATATTCTCGGATACCCTGTATAAAAAATGTTTATTAAATATCTCTCCAAAAACGCTTTCTTTCAGAGATACAGGGTATTAGAATTCTAATAAACAAATCATTTTTTTAACACGCTTTTATTAGCTTGGGTTGTAACTATCTATCTATCTATCTATCTATCTATGTAACGGAATCTTTGAGCCTAATTTTTACCAACTTCCAGCGATTCAATTTCTTTGAAACTTTGCACACGTATCAAGGACCGATGACAATGCAATAATTTAAAAACAGTATCCCGTTATCCTTGATTAGGACCGCCAGGATAAATAAATTTCTTTACAGATCCTCTGTGTCTCTTGACAAAATGGCGAAGGAATTTTTTAGTGAATAAACTGGAGCATTTATTTTTAAAAAACTAATTAATATATCGAACTAAAAAATGAAAAATAAATAATAGTTTAAAAAACTAAAAAACACGCTTTTATATGCAAACCGAACTAAAAATTAGAAAAATAATTTTTCATTACAAAGAGTTTGTCACTTCAGAATAAAAGCGTAGGGGTGCTTAATATATTAAATGTTATAATTATTCTATTTGCAAATATGTATGAGGGAAAAGTTATGAAAAAATAGTAAAATGCACCCCACGCTTTTTACTCTGAAGTGACAAACTTTTGTAATGAAAAATTATTTTCTAATTTTTAGTTCGGCTTGCATATAAAAGCGTGTTTTTTAGTTTTTTTAAACTATTATTTATTTACATAATTATAGCTACAAACAATATAAAAACAAATATCATAGAAAAATAAATATTTAATTACAACATACTCTGTGTAAGATTTAATTTTGTACACAAATTTTCATTACTAACGTTGACTGTTTGAATCCATGACCGATCTGAACAAAGACAGTGTCATGACGTCATAATTAAATGCGCGTATTCTATAACGTCTTTGGTAAAAGCACAAATAAACCATTAACATCAATTTTAGGCGAAGAACCGACTCTAAAACGGTATTTACCAATCGGTTATGTTGACGTTTAAACAATGTATTAGACGTCAAAGTTGTCACCAATTATTACCGCGGTTATAATTATTGGTTGTCCGCCTAAAATTAATGTAAGTTACTTTGCATTCTGTAAAAGACATGCTTCTTTAAAAAGCTTTATTTAAGTAAATGGTCTTATTCTCCATATTGAAATAATAATAATAATAATATATAAGAACACAACTAAAAATATTTGTTTTATTATTTCCCCATTTAAAATAAAGCTTAAAGACGTACTACATCCCAAACTTGGGAAAATCCAAATTAAGCTTATTTCACGTATAATGAGTCCAAGATCGTTTGACTAGGTAAGGTTGCCTCGTAAGCCTTGCAACATGGCGGACCATACGTCACATATGTATTTTGCTCATTATTTAATGAAGTTTTTAACAGTGTAGTTTGTAACCGTAACTTCTTTATTTCCTATTAATAAATTATTTAACAATGATAATTGTAGCTGATTTTTAAATATTGTATATCGCGCTCTTTCGCCCTCATAGTATTATCCGTCTAGACATCCTTGTTTGCTATGTTGGCGCCAAGGAACCAGTAGTGCGGTACATATGTGACGTAATGAGGCAACCTTACCTAGTTAAACGGTCTTGTAATTAGTCTGCCTCTCAAAATGTTTTAAGTGTCTTTAACACTTTCCGTAAAAATCGTTTTTAAACAATGCATAAAATTCCATTTATACTTAAAAGCCTCGGAGTGACTACTTTCAAAATATTTGATAATTTATATGCATTTTGTATTAAGCTTTTTATATATGTACACAGATTACTCCGTCAATTGTAAATAAGAATTTTTTTTAATTCGAAAGAGTGAACTTCCGCGGTGGTCCCATAAGAAAACCAAGTCAGGATCGCGAGATAGAAAGGTACTAGACGTATTTTTCTCTCTCTGACGTATGGCAAAGCTGGCTCTAGTAATTATTTACTCAAATATTAATCTATGCTGTCTGTTTAAACAATCAAGGTAGTAAATGTAACATCATTATTTTCTAATTTGTCATGAACTGTCATTTAGCTAATTTATCTTTTTTAAATTTAATTTCATTGTGTAATTGCGTGTATTTTATTTTTGTGTGAGGTGTTGCCGTTTATACCCAATAAGAGGCGGTATTGCCGTTCTGTGCGAACAGTTTACGTGAGAGAAAGAGGTACTAGGTATGTAGTGGTGTTTTTTAGGTATTTTTTTTCGCCCTTTGGGATCATCCCACCCAGGTCCGACGACCGCCCCCCTAGGTGGTGCACTGCAGCCTGAAGGCTTATTGGTCCTTGACCCCTACTCCTTCCCATTCACACACCATTCATTCCATAACTTGGATGGTTGCTGCTCGGCCCGTTCGTTCACCCTCGAGCAGAACACCGAGTGCCGTTGCCCAAAACCGACAACGGCCCGGTCATCATCCAAGTTATGGGCGCGCACTTCACTGCTTAATCCGGTGATCGATGCTGCCGATACAACCGGAGCAGCCACAAGCGCGCCTTTTTGGGTATGGTCACCAATTAAATATTATTAATTAAAATATAAAAAGAGATAAATAAACATTGGGAAAAACCAAAACGACCTCAAAATAAATATAACTAACCATTTAAAAATAATAAATAGAAAAAAATTTAAAAAATGAAGTCGGATAATAAGATTTGGTACTACAGTATAAAAACGTGTATATTACTCGACTTCATGTTTTAGATTACTTTATTCGTTTTGTTGTCGTTTTAGATTATTTTTAATGTTTATAGTGTTTTGATTTGGTTAATAAATTTTAATAAACTCTTTTTGTTGTAAATGTTTTCAAAAAGGAATAATAATAATAATAATAAATAATCATACAAATAAAAAATGCTTCAAATAATTTATTGCGTATAAACTTAATAAAGCTGAACAACCATTGACAATGATATGTGTTTAAAAAAAAATGTTTATAACTATAGGTTGATCAAGGCGGTCCACTGCAAATATCAATTCAACATAGATTAAATTTAGATTAGTTGTTTAAACTAACCAATTTCTTTAACAAACATGTGTAACATGCTTTCATCTCTAAATTTAAAGTTAAAAATAAAAAAAATATTTATGAATTTATTTTTAATAAATTAATTGCAATTTACTTCGAATATCTATTAGTACAATATTAATTAATATTTAAATAAAAGAAAAAAATAAATACAAAAAATTGTGATTAAAACCCAAAAAATTTATTTGCAGTAGGCTGCCCTTATCTGTTAATTTTAAAAAGAGTGTCCAAATTTTCTAGGAGTTTTTATTTTCAACAATTTGCATTTTGCGGTATTAGGTACTTTTTAATATATAACAAAAAATGTTTCAAATATTTTAGGTAACAAGAATATAGAGATGCTAACTACAATATTTACATACATGTTAAAACATAAAATACTTTTTATGCTAATTTTTATTATAAACATAATACTATAGATACACTTTTTAAAAAATAGCAAGAAAGAAAAATCTGCATACTTAAATTCACCAACTTTAAAAAAAAAAATGAATTTAATATTAATTTATAAACTTTTTTAATATTTGAAAAAAATTATATGAAAACGGAAATATATTAACAGGAAACACATTATTTGTACTGTTAACCATAAAGCTGCTCAATCACAATTATAACTTTAATACTACTTTAAAGAAAATGAAAATATAAACATCATTCTTTTTTGCCAATATTTTTACATGTTTTATATCAATAGACAATTTTAATATTTTCTTTTAACCATAGATTTTTATTTTATATTTATTAAAATGATTAAAATTTTGACCGGGGAACTTGACAGTTTTTAACTATGCTATATTCTTCTCCGAGAAAATATTGCGAAGTCTAAAGGTTCTTTTTCAAAATGTGATAATCTAACCCATATTTTGTTGTTTCGATTTTTATTAATTTTTATAACAAAACAAAGAAACATACGATTTATCTTTTTAGGAATATTGTCAATTAAATGGTTGTTATTTGGGTAAGGTACACGCCAACCTAAAATAAATAAAACCGCTTCGTTACTGGTCCCGGGGTATAACAAGCCAACTCTCTTCAGCCCTATTGACTTTAGGAACGTGTAGCTTTCTTGAGACAAAATAAACAGAAACCCTTAAAAATATCAAAACAGTTGCGGCGCAAGATCAAGATTTTATGTGGGCAAGATACATTTTGCTATGCCCTCATGTCCGCAAAGCCTCTTCTGGACAAAATTCTTGCCTTTTATTTCTTCATTAATGTGAAAAATTGGTGACCAAAAAAAAGGTCTTCACATTTCCCGACAGGCCTTTAACTTTTATCTTTAATTTATGTGCAAAACGAATAGCGCGAGGCCCCTCGGACCGCGAGGCCGTGGGCGGTCGCCCACATCGACCACGCCTTCCGCCACCTCTGTATCAAAAATTTTAATTAAAAAAATTGACTAATAGTGCTGAATAGGTTTAACGCATTATACCCCGGGACTAGAATTACCCAATAAATAAATCAATACGGAACATATTTTTAAATAAGGTTAGGTCAAAATCCATGTCCTTTTATTGATGGATATAATTGTAAGTATTAGTTTTGGTACGTATGGTACTAGTTGTTGATTGTTATAGAATTGGTGCAAGGTCCATTACAGTCACAAAATATCCTTGGACTATGAGTGCTGTCCCAAATTCCTGGACCACATCTGGTACATAATCCATTAAGGCTGCATGGAATTTCTCTCATTTGTCTAAATTGGTGCAGAAGACCCCTTGCTTTTCTTGCTATTATTTGCCCATCCATATACATGGCTAAAACATAAAAATGTCATAAAATCTATAAGCAATAAAAAGACTGTTTCGAACACTTATAAAATATATTTTATTTTAAATTTCTTGGTAGAATTTGCTACTAGGTATGCGACTAATAATACCAAACAAAAAAATCATAGTCATCAGAAATTATTCTTAATTTTTAGAAGTTTTATAATTAGGTACGTATAAGATAGTAAAACTTAAATAATTTATAGAAAATTTTTTGACATTTTTATATTTATTTGGTGTATTTCACCATAAATTCAAAACCAGGGATGATTTAAATTCAGTTTACTATTTTTAGTAATTCCCAGTCCCAAGTAACCCATTGCCTACTATACAATCCAATAACCAACCAATCAAATGTGTAGTTTTGGTTCCATTACCATGACAACATAAGTATTTATCGGAATTTTTTTCTCCTGCCTGGGGCCACGAATTATAGTAGAAATTTTTTGACATAATCATTGAATTTGTTTTAACGTCATGTCTGTCATTCACATACATAATTAAAGAACATGTTATTTTGTACCAGTGGTAGTATCAGACATAACATAATATAAAATAATGTAAGGTTTTAAGACCCTAAATGACAATTTTATACAACTACAGTTAGTAAAATAATATCATAAAACTGAAGTACTAGACATAAGTGAAAAGCAAACGAAAGCAAGGTATGGGTATAAAAAATTAAAATAAACTATTTATACCAACTGTAGTTATATAAGGTATATATAATGTAAAAGAATAAACAATGATAAGCTTTAAAATTACAATATTTGCAACTACAGTTGGTAAAATGAAAAATATTTATTTTATAGTAAAATTTATAAAGCTCGTGTCAAAGTTACAAATATTAATTTAAAAGAATATTATTTAACACAAACTTAGTGTAAAATTTTCTTACCGAATACCATACGTGCTTAAATTATTCCGGGATAATTTTCAAAATATTCGTGCCTTGAAAAAAATTCCGGAAATAATTTTAGCACTAGTGTTATTACAAGTGATAGTTTTTTTACTATTACTAAACTTGTTATAGGC
The DNA here is from genome assembly GCA_014170235.1 of Listronotus bonariensis. Lineage (NCBI taxonomy): Eukaryota > Metazoa > Arthropoda > Insecta > Coleoptera > Curculionidae > Listronotus > Listronotus bonariensis. Next base: position 39,944 of record JACEGR010006512.1, on the reverse strand, counting down.
CCATAAAAATCTAGCAATAAAACATAATATAGATCACCAATAAAAATATAGTCATGGGGTATCCCATAAAGTGTCATATAATTTATAGAGAATTTAGTAGTTATGGCCATAAGTATTACATAAAAATTATTAAAAATTAAAGAAATTTAAGGCTAATGTGCATTTTTACTTTTATTTGTAAAATCTTTTTAACTCCTAAATTAGACTTACAATTTTTTTAAATGGAATTTGCTGAAATTCTTTAATGAGTTTACCAATTTTTCTGGCGTTTTATTAATTATTTTTATTGTGTGTTTAGCTTTCAGTTAGTCGTTAGATGCTTAGTTTAATCTAGCTGTATTTAGATAGATGCAAAGTGCAGAATTATGTACACTATTAAGAAATTTAAAAATATATTTCTTTTTTTTTTATTAATTTGCACAACAAAAAAATAACTCACCTAAAGAGCTAAAATGAAGCAGCATTTCATCAGCTCTTAAATCTTGAGCTATCACATCATCAGCGTATACAGATATAATTGCTAGGCACAGGAATAGGTGAAAATAGTCGGTTAAGTAGTTGGCCCAGCATGCTTCCCACATTCTTAGGGCCACTCCCTCTGTAAATTCTCTTTTAAAACAACTAAAAAGAAAATTTTATTAGGTATTATCATAAATATGAATACTGTATTTACCTAACAAGGTTATTTTTAGACGAAGCCATGGGCGCCGGGAGAGGGGCGCAAAGAGGTGCACTTGCACCCTCTGGCTTTTAGAGAGTGACAGAAAATGTATGAAAAAGTACGTTTTGTTAGGTAAATATTAAGTTTTCTTTGCTCCTTAAATTTTGTGAGCCCTGAATATGATAATAGATTGAACAAAGGTCGTATTATCAGGTGAAGCTCTTTTTTTCTTGGTCTTTTGCACCCCCTGGAAGTCATCCTGCCGGCGCCCATGGAGGTAGCAAATAATAAAGGAACTTTCTTGTACAATTTTTTAGAAAAAGATCTATTTTTGTAAGCCAGTTGCAGCTAGCAGCTTTGTTTTCGGTTTGGTTAATAGTTACCATGGAAACCTCACTCACTCACTCACTCACTATGTGTGTTTTTTCTTTTAATTGAAAATAAACAGAATATAAACCAAAAATGTCAACCCGGACATGACTAAAAAATATAAGTTGCTAAAATAAATTATACTCACAGTAGTATCCACCTATGACAAAACAGTAGTTCTAATGCATCTTTGTGTTTTTCCAAATGACTATAAAACTTCGGTACCATTAATCGTATTAACTCTCTTAAATACCTAAATAAATATTTTTCGTTACTTTTTCTTAAATTAAGGAAGTTATTAATATTGATCTTACCTAAGGGATCTATCCATATCTCGATCAGTTGGGGTAGCCACAAATACTGCTCTTTGCATAAGTCCAACAAAACACCAAAATGCAGCTACTTCATCTTTAAGTTCACACAGTACTGGTGAAAGCAGATCGCTCATACCTTGAGTGTATCTTAAAAAATATAGGTAATAATTATACGAAAGAACTATCTAGCTTTAAATAATATTTAAATAAGTAAAAGAATGTTTTAAAAACTTCTTGCTCACTTAATTAAGGCTACAGAAAAATTACTAAAAATACTTCTCTTCTTAGCCCTTAAAAGACAACACGGGATCGCCCTTGACCCCACCGAATAATATTATAGACATATTTCTTGTTAAAGTTGTCTTATTATTTTGCTGCTTCACCTACCTTTGTAACTTGGCTGTTACTATTACCACAGCAAATAACGTATGCCGCAGAAGTTTATTGCCTAAATTATAGGTGTTTGGGGTCGCCGGCGCTAATCAAATTTTAAAATACCAAGAATTCTTCATGGGGTCATATGCGACCCATCTTGCCATTTACACAAATTATCAGAGTCCCAGATGCGAAACTAAGCGTGTTCGTTGAAATCTCTCACCACTATCGTCCCTCCCACTGCGTGGTGGATATACACCCCACAATTTAGTACGTGACCTAATGCTCATCTAGGTGTCAGTTAGTCCCATACTTTTGTTGGTATAGAACGTGAGCATAAGTTAATTAATTGTGTTTAGTTGTTTGTGAACTTTTATGTTTTTTATTATTAAAGTGTTAGTATAGTGTCTTGTTAAATTTTTTTACCGTTTAATATGGGATATAAAAGTGTATATTTATTCTGTTCCTCCATCACCGGGAGCGGATCACTTTTTAGATTCCCAAAGGACCATTATTATTTTAAGACTATTTAACATAAATATAAAGCTTTTACAAATTACTTAGATATGTTACTAAAGTTATTGATATTAATCAGTATGTGCCTAGGAAAATATTTTTTTATTTATAGCCGTTCTGCCATTTAAAAGACTATATTTCAAATTTAAAAATAAGGTGTTTTTTCAGTATTTAAAAAAATTACATACTTCCAAATAAAAAAATAAATAAATCAATTAGGTTTGGGTATTACTAAGGCAACATCTGTATTGCTTTAAAAGATTGCGTCGGGGTTTCTTTAGAAACTTGTGTTACTCGGCTTTCAATTATTTTGTTTTAATCCCTAGTTACACAAAACTTTTTAATACACAATTAAGCCAAAAAAAAACGGAATGCCATTAATTAATTACTAAGCAGTTTTTAGGCAAGGATTTTTTTTTAAATGGCTTTTTGTTAAACATTCTAAACCCCCATTAGTTCGTTCGTTTTTAAAAATGTTTTGTGCAACCAGGTATAGACATTTTATTACAGGTTGATCCAAAGGTGACATCTACTAACAATATTTTACCGATCAACGAATGGGTAAAATTTTTAGTTTGTAAATTCTCAATTAGTGTATTATTCTTTTGTTCCGTTTTCCACACATAAAAAGCTGCATAATTAGTTACTATAAAAGTCTATCTCTCCTTAGCGCCTTGGTGCGGTTTAACCTTTACATATTTAAAATATTACGATCCATACATTGGTGCAGATGTTCCATTTATTCTTTCTCAAGGTCATAGAAACAAGTAAGCGTAATTTGCCGTACTTTCGGCATCTGTATATTCTGATAACTTGTGCCATTTATGTATAAACAATTTTATGTTGTCGTTTAAGGGTTAGCTAAGCTGTTGCGCAAAACTTACCCCAAGCCGGGATTATAAATCGCATAATTAAGCAAAATATTTTTCATAATAACCAAATTTGGATTATTATCCCCTGAGAAAAAGGGTTTCCTCGGTCCGTTCTAATTACATCTTTTTCAACCACACTTTGGATCTGCCTTTTAAATTGTTTTAGTTTATTTTCGTTTAGATCTAACCTTCTTCTTGTTATTTCTTCATATTCCTAAAAATACTTTGTTAAAGATATTCGATTCTAATTAACAATAAACTAACTAAGTAATTATACAGGGTGTCCACTAATCTTTGCTTCACAGAAAAACCACGGAATCTCTTTGCCAGAATGAGAGAGATGAGTACTTCATTTAGATGGCCATATTTCCGAATCTAGTTAAATACACTTAATGTGGTATTTTCCTAAAGCTCTTTGATAAAATACAAGGAAGGGCGCAAAAAGTCGCACCCTGTACATTGTTTCACCATTAAAAAGATATCTAAAATACCTTTAAAAATACCACATTAGGTATATCTAGCTTTATAACTTTTGGAGATATGGCCATCCAAATAGGGTATCCAGGATATTTTTAAAAACCACCATTTTGTGGTAGGTAAAGGCAGTCACTCTATATTCTGGGGTTAAGTACTCGTCAGGAGCAATAAAATTATGTGCAACAAGATTCCCCTTATTGGATGGTCTTCTTGTTGAGTACACGCCTGGAAAGAATGGGACCGCTTCGTTTCTGGTCCCGGGTATACGAGCTGACCCTGTTCAGCCCTATTGACCCCGATGAACTGGCCGGTCGCCTGAAACAAAATAAAAGAAAAACCCCTAAAAAACCCAAAAAATTCTAATTAATAAACGACGTTTCGGTGGCAAGTCTGCCACAGAGTTGGGTAATTGTCTAGAAACTGGCTGCAACTCCGATTTTGATCAAATTTAGTATTCTAGGGTTTTTTGAGGCGCAAATCACGAATCTGAAACGTTTCGTTTCCGAGATATCCATCATCAAAGTTGGCATTTATAAAAACAATTAAAATGTATGTTCTTTCTGTTTACAGACCACCATCTGGGTCCATTGACACCTTTTTGGATACCATTGAAAATGCTATAAATATTATTGGTCACGAAAATAACATCATCATTGCTGGTGATTTTAATGTTCATTTTGGTACTGGATCTTCAGCTTGCACTGAACTATGCTGTATGCTAGAATCATTTGGTTTTACCTAACTAATTAAATCGGCTACTAGACAGGACAACTGCTTGGACAATGTATTTTCAAACTTTAATGTAGGTGACAGTAAGATTTCATTATTTATTAATGGCTTGTCTGACCATTTTGTACCTACAGCTAGTACCGCTTTCCCCTCCAACTTTTATCAGAGGCTCGGGGCGTGAGACGGTTACCTGCAGACCTATAACTATACCCCGGGACCAGGACCGAAGCGGTCCCATTGTTTCCAGGCGTGTACTCAACAAGAAGACCATCCAATAAATGAATCCGCCTAACCAATATAGAGCATATCTCCAATAAAGATTCCCCTTTCCATTAATTAATAATTTTGTCATGTTTGCCAGACACTTGTAACTCGCTTAATATTAGAGATAAAGAAAAATCCTAAATAGAAAAGTTTTAGAGATTTTTACGTCAAGTTCAGTGGCGTACCTAAATTTTTTCGATTGACTTTTAATTTAAAGTTATAACACAAAGTTCAGTTTTTTAAATGGAACACTCCGTATATTTTGTCATCAATTAAAAGGTCTTCTTAAAAGCTATACGAGATACCACATGTGATATATCTATTTTTAATAGTTTTGGAAATATGGCCACCATCAAGATTTTTTTAACGAAGTACCCTGTATATTATATTACCGTTGCCTAGATATTTCAAAGAGTTTTAACGGAATACCACATTTGATATATTTATCTTTAATAGTTTCAAAAATATAACCATCTTAATCTAAAAAATAGTAAATATACGCTACTATACATATACTACGATTTGGAAGCTCATATTTCCAAAACTGTTAGAGAAAATTATTTTAAATGTGGTAAATTCTATTAAGGTATTTAATATGAATTATAAATGGTAATAAAATAGACAGTGTATTTTATTTAAAAAATGCCATTTTATTACCGAACTTCTGATAATGGCTATATTTCCGAAACTAGGAATAATTAAATATATCAAAAGTGATATTCTTTTACGGCTTTTAGGGCGACCTTTTTATTATTAATAAAATATACAGGGTTTTCCATCTAAAAAGACCCAACTTTGTGTTATCACTTTAAATTAAAAGTCAATACAAAAATATAGGTACGCCACTGAATACTACGTAAAAATCCCCAAAACTCTTCTATTAATGATTTTTTCTATCTCTAATTTCAAGCGAGTTACAAGTGCCTGGCCAAATTGACAAAATTTGAAAAACACTCTGTATCTCCAAAACGAATCAAGTTAGACATGATTTACTTTCACCATTAAATTTGTTTTAAAGATTGAAATCGAGATTGCGTAATCAGATTTGTTCTATCTCTTTTAGTTTTTGCTATACCCTGCAAGGTCAACGAAAAGGCGCCACCTAGTACAAAAAAGACAGTCATTGAGTGAAACATCAATGTCCAAAATGTGGAAAAATTTACACGACAGATTTATTATACTACTACTCCACGAATTATGGCTTGTCTAGTAGATTCGTTGATGGTACTATAGGACTAATTCGCGCATTTAGTGTGACGTCACACGACGTTGACGTTTTTGTCACCTTCAAGAACATACCTATTAGAGGCAGTCTTACCGCTTAGCTGTGCGAACAATCGCATGCTTAAAAAGCAATAAACTTTAGCTCTGCATAATCATAGGGGTCAGCAGGACCAAAAGCGATAGATTATACTCTTGTCATATTTCTTTCTCATGCGTTTTTTACACTGCCATAAAGGCTGACTCTAGAGGTTAATTTTTAAGGCTTTGAATGGAATCCAAACAAACCCCGCTACCCCTCGCCTCTCCATAAAACAAACAAAGGTTTCTATGGAAAATATATTTTATTTTTCATTTTTGTTACATTAGTGGCATTATTTAAAATATTTTATATTAGTTTTTTAAAATGGATAACGAGGAACCTTTCAGCATTAATATCATGGATTGAAGTTTGTAAAAATTATACTTTTGTTCACATAGTTAGGTTAGGTGAATGAATATCACAAATAATCACGAAAATTTAGAGTCACAGTGTCACAAACAGCCGACACTAGTCACAAACACTATAAAATACACAAAAACTCACATAAATCGCGTTATTTTAACTTTCCTCACGTATTCCACTAATAAAAATCTATTGTTTGGATTCCTTGCCTGCCTCGTGACGTCAGAACTAAATGCGCGAATTCGGTCGTGGTTTCATGGTGCATGCACAGTCTATTGACCTTTTCGAGTTTGTAGTTTTAAAAGTGTGATTTTTCTTGTATTTGAAAAAAACATCTAAAGGTGTGTTTTTACTTAAAAACGTATAATGACAAAGAGCAATAAACGTATGCGTTCGGGTAGTGGAAGACTGAACACGTGTGAGCGATTTTTCACAGTGCATGTTTATTTTCGCCCGCTCGCTGGGCTTGCATTTACGCACTAGGTTTAAAAAAACGCTCACATGCAAATCGAGAGCTTGACGCTTGTCGCTCTTCTCTGGCTGTAGACTAAATTAATGTGGACGTCAGATTGCATGCTGAACAAAACATACACACATTTTTGGCGTATACGGTCATGGCCGTGCGGCCGTATACGTTTGGTAAGTGTGGATACACCTTAATGTTATATTTACCTGTTTTCTTAGTTCTGCTATCTGGAGACGCTCCTCAAACGTACTTTGATACGGATAAACATGCAACAAAAATGGCCACACCTCTTTTCGTATATCTCTGTCCATTCCCGAGAAAAATACATATTTTCTCAATGTTAGATCATCTTCTAATTGTCCAGACTCGGTGAAAAGACTTCTAAATATTTCTTCTGACAGTTTTGGTACTTGTCCTTCTTCTGGATGCAGTTCTATTTCTGAAACTTCGGGTCGACAGACCATGAAGTGGCGGTAAGGTAGATTTTCGTCTGCACCTAAAAATATGTATACTGTTTTTATTATGCAGTGACCGGCAAAAGTTTGCAACATATGGAAAATTCTTTTATTTAGGGAAATTCCGCTTTTCGTTCTAGCATTCTGCATGTCCGATAACATAAAAATCCCTTTTGACATATATTATGTGAATAGCGGTATGTCGGGAAATGTGCAAAATCAAAGTTGAGATGACGAAAAGTGTGGTTAGGTCACAAAATATCAAAAAATTCTAGAAGTAATAAGTACCTAAAATTTAATTCTAGTCCCGAATACAAACTTTGAAGCATGTTTTTGAAAAAGTAAATTTGCCATTTTTTTTATATATTTTTTTTTAACAAAATTAAAATGTACCATTTTATTTACTAAACTATATAGCGTTATTTAACTAAAATTTATTTATTTAGGTCAAAATAATATATATAATTATTGTTTTTTTGACAACTACAGCAAACAGTTCAATAGGTTTACGCTGGTATACCTATGTTGCAATGGTTTATTTTTAAAAATTCTTTTAATATTTTTCCAAACCAAAAACGTGTAAATATCACTGATCTCGATATATTGCCAATGTTATTACCTGAGCGAAACAAAATTACATTTCATGGGCGAAAAAACGGGTTTGTGCGCAAGCAAATCAAGAGCGAACGCGCCTGGCGCCAAACAGCCTATCCGCATTATCGAAAATAATTTTTCGACAGCCTCCTGGTTTTTTTTTTATCTCTGGACAAAACACGAAGGCTAAAAGCCTAAATACTAACGTACCGTGGGTGTCTTAAGCGGGGTAAGAGGGAGTTTGTTGACACGGGACTTAAATACTTGAAGATTTGGGGGAAGGAAAGACCTCTGCGGGCAGCAGGTTCCACAACCTAGAAACTCTAGGGATAAAAGAACGAACAAAGTGGGAAGTTCGGATCCTGTCCAGTTGGACCGTATAGGGATGCATACGCGCGGAACCACGAGTTTCTCTGTTGGGAACCGTAAGTGGAGGAACTATACTGGACAATTCTTCAGAGCAGAAGCCATGGAAGTACCTATAAAAAAGCGATAAATTCCCCACAGCCCGACGATGTGCAAGAGAGGGAAGCCTTTCTGTAAGTGAAGGATCATTAATGAGACGAATCGCTCTTCTTTGAATAGAATCAAGAATGCTTAGGGTTGTGGGGGACGCCATGCCCCAGATATGAGAACAATATTCCAAGGGAGGTCGGATTTGGGACACATATAAAGTGTATAAATATATATGTTTTCTGTTCGAAGTACAGTAGCTAATGAGCGTCATGGTCAGACCGTGGACGGAGGGCACGGGGTGCCGGTGTTTGCATTTTACCATGGCTTTAAAGTGCGCATGTTCATCCACCCGTCCATTTGTTTACTGCGCGAGGTCGCAAAAATCCGAAAAATGCTTCTTGCCACTGTGGATCTAAATGCGTAGGTTATCTATGGTAAATATTCAGAAATGGTAAAATGTATTAATTATAATCATTTTCTACTCATAACTTAAGACGAGTGTTCACATTTTGTGCATAAATTAAAAAAATATTCCTTAATTTATTGATTTATTTTAAGGTCATTTACATCTATTGTTTTATTAGTTCAGCAAGTAAATAAACAGTTTACTATTTTTTAATTTTAATTTTACAAAAATATACTTAGACAATTTTTACCATAACTCATAAGCAAATTACACTAACAAAAATAAAAATATAATGTTTTACCGTTTTTGTTTTGGTCAAATATTTAAAATATTTTTAGAAATAAACCATTGCAAAACCAGGCGTACTGACGAAAACCTATTTTTAAATTGTTTGTGGTGGTCAAAAAAAAATAAAAAAAAGGCTAGTTTGGTGAATAAAATGGAACATTTAAAATATATATTAAAAAAGGCGAGTTTACTTTTTTCAAAATACATGCTTAAACTTCGGGGCTAAAACTAAATTCTATAAGCACTTTTAACTCTTAATTTTTTTTTTTTTTGATGTTTTGTGACCTAACTCCAGGTGATTTTAACTTAGTTTCTCAAATTTCCCGCCATACCGCCATTCACATAACATATGTCGTAATGGATTTTTAGATTATCGGACATGCAGAGGCGACCGCCAGAAAAAAAATCGGAATTTTCGGTCACTGTTCACTAATACTAAAACATAAACTAGATAAAAAATTTAAATTTAGGTTAATTATTTGTTAAAAACGTATTAAAATTATTGTGTATGACAGTAAAATCCGACAGCTGATCTGTTTAACGGAACATCTATGTAACGGAATCTTTGAGCCTAATTTTACCAACTTCCAGCTATTCGATTTCTTTGAAACTTTGCACACGTATCAAGGACCCATGACAATGCAATAATCTGCAAACAGTATCCCGTTATCCTGGTTAGGATCGCCAGGATAAAAAAATTCTTTTATATTATAAAAACAACACCTGTGTTGCCATCTTTTGGCAACATCCCAAACTTTTCTCAGGAACTTTAAAGAAAACACGCTTTTATTAGCTACTCTTGACAAAATGGCGAAGGAATTTTTAAGTGAATAAACTGGAGCATTTTTTACATACATGCATATCGAACTAAAAATGAAAAATAAATAATAGTTTAAAAAAACTAAAAAACACGCTTTTATATGCAACCGAACTAAAAATTAGAAAATAATTTTTCATTAAAAAAGATTGTCACTTCAGAGTAAAAGCGTGGGGTGCATTTTACTATTTTTCATAACTTTTCCCTCATAGATATTGGCAAATATAATAATAATAACATTTAATATATTAAGCACCCCACGCTTTTTACACTGAAGTGACAATCTTTTTTAATGAAATATTATTTTCTAATTTTTAGTTCGGTTGCATATAAAAGCGTGTTATTTAGTTTTTTAAACTATTATTTATTAATAAGGTACTTTAAATATGTTAAGCTTTTAATTTTTATTTTAATTATTATAATAATTTATTGGATTTTCAGCATAATTTAGTCAAAACATTTTTAATTAAAAAAACACACATTATATATTTTTTGTAATGCTTCAGAATTTTTATTTCTCCTTTCAAATTATTGGTAATAATTTTATTAAATCGGCATTTACTTCAATATCAGAAATTCCTTGGAAGCGGAAATGTCCAATTTAATTAAATATTCTATTAAAATACGTGATACGATAACCAATTTTCATTGGCACGTATTATTTAGGTAAATAACATAACTTTTTAACAAGAGAATAAAGTGTTTTTTCAAGTGAAAATAAACAGAAAATTGTTAACTTTTTAAATTGAAATATTATTGCTAAAATATGGTTTATTTTAAATTAAAAACGTATCTGTCTTTCCCTAAAAATACAAGTATATACGGGGAGTTTGCAAATTGCGAAGAAAATATAAAAGCTTATTTACGAGATAATTTTATTACAAAAAATCATAATATCGTTTGTAGCCTTTGATAGATTTAGGCTTTACAAACTTTTTTATACGGGGAGTTTGCAAATTGCGGAAAAAATGTAAAAGCATATTTACGAGATAATTTTATTAAAAAAATCATATTATCGTTTACTAACCTTTGACAGATTTAATACTATGCAGTAATGAATGCCACTGGTGCAAAACTTGAGCAAGATGATCCAAGCCCCCATGATGGAAATGTAGTATTTTGTATTGGGACTCCCTTGAAGCTACTACCAGTTGACCACAAGTACAGCTATTGTCATTAAAAATAACCTAAAAACATAATAACAATTTATTAACTGTGATAGGTTAGGTTTAGTTTTAAGAAATAATATTTCTACAGTCAAGACAAATACAGGGTGTTTAGAAAATATGCTGCAAAACTTAAAGGCACGATTTATAGGATATTCAAATTTTGCTATCCAAAGGTACACATTGTTTACGAATGGGGGTTACAAAGGAACAAATGAACTTACATTTTTCGAAAAAAGGTGTTTTTGATACAAAATTTGGCTTGCAGAAAAATGTATTTACGGAAAAAATGTCGATTTTTTTATACAGAATAAATATTATTATATTTATATATATATATTTATTTTTTTCCAACTACTTTTATTTTCTATATGTGTCAATTATTTTTTTACTAACATTAGCTGTTTAAGTGCATACTAGATGAATGAATTTTTTCACAAGTTTATAAGACAGTTTTATGAAACAGATTTTGGTGTTATTAGAAATCAAATATGTTAAATTTGATAATTAAATAATCAAAAAGTTTTATATTACTACACAAAATAATTTCATCATTTCATAATTTGTTACTCACACCTTCGGTTTAATTCAACCCAATATTTTAACAAAAAAAAATAGTTTTATCGATTACAAACTTTATGTTTAATACATATTTTAAATCATTTGCTTAAAAAAAAAAGGTATTTTACTCTTGGAGAAAAATCATGTGTTTGGCGCACCCTGTATACAAAAACAAAATTTTGTACTTTTAAATCATATTGTCACTAGTAAAAATTTTTAACAAGAATATTTTTTTAATAAAAATGTTGAACCTTATCCGTGCATAACCTATATTCTCGTAATACTTATGTATTATGTACCGGGTTAGTAAAAATTACTGCAACTCTTAAATATCTTTAAAACTACTGAAGCTACATTTACCAAACTTTCTATATAAAAGGTATCAAGCCTGAAGAATTTAGTACTAATATCGGCCCCATTGTCAGATTTCCTAGTTTTGTGCTCCACTTTTCGTTTTTAAATGGAATATCACTTTTATTTGTTTTGCCAAATTTCAAAACTCCATTTTTTCTACCTGCTAAGCAGTGCCGAACGAAGCTTTTTTGAAGTGTAGCGAACTATAAATTTTGCGCCCTTCTTGATATTCATAAACAGAAAATGTTTTTTTGCCTGAAAAAAGTTAAATAACAAAAAAAAAAGGGCCTCGTCTTCAAAAAGGCACCCTTTTCTCGTTATTTCGCATTTATACGCTCCTTTATATGCGCTCTTTACGCCTCGTCAAAAAAGGTCTTTTTCCCTTTTCTTCACGTTGCGCCATTCTATAAATTTTCATGCCAGTACTTACTACTGTCTTCCACCCTATTTTTGGGCCCCTTTTCCCAGCGCTGAAGCGGTCACTTCACGGCTTCAAGCTTAATCCGGCACTGCTGCTAAGATATGGCAACACTACATTTTAGGTAAAAAGTTGAGGTGCACTTAAATATCTCTAAACCGGCTTAAGCTGCGGTTACAAATTTCGGTATTTGAAGATTGGGCAAGTAGAATTGAATAGTAATGTTGGCATTGTTGTCAGATTTTTCAGTTTTGCACTACACGTAATATTTTTGGTATTTTAAATTTATTTTAGTTGCAATAAAAGGAGTGTGCCAGCTTTAGTAAGATTTCTAATTTTCAATATTTAATCTTTAAAAGTTACCAGATATGACAAGACGGCAATTTCATTAAAATTTGACAACAATACTGTCATCACTGATCAATTAGGCATGTCTAAAAACCCTTCAATACCAAATTTTGTAAAGACAGCTCTAGCCGTTTTAAAAATATTTAGGTGCTAACATACTTTTTGCTAGAGGTGTAGTGTATTATATCTCGGTAACTAATAGGGACTAAATTTTGAAAATTAAGAAACTTACCAAATTTGATTCGCCCAATTTAATGTAACAAAAATAAATGGGAGATTTTATTTAAAAAATGTAATATACGTGCAGAAAAAAAAAAAAAGGGAAATCTTGCAACAGTGTCGATATCAATAGAGAAATATTGCACAGTAAAATAAGGCCAGGCACTAATAATAACGGCCCTATTTGGACATCTGAGCTTGCGCAGATGCATGGTGGGATAAGGACTTCCTTAATAAGAATAGTGCCTGGTTTTATTTATGTCGGTTTTAGGTCGTACCTTATTTTGGTCTTATTTTAATTTCGAAACCGTTCGTGTAAACCGAACGGCTGCCGAGCACAAAATCAAAAGTTTTTGAATGTAAAAATACTTAAAACTGCTTTTAAAATGTATTTCTTTAATTGTGTAAAACAAAACCCTACAACGCAAAACAGTAAAGAAAAACAACAAATTTTTTTCTCCTTTTTTAGGTTAATAGTACTGTCAACATGATTTGCAATAGCTCTTAATTATGGGTACAAGCACTATTTAAATAAGGCCGGTATTAATAATACCCGAGCTTAATAAGACAACTTGCAATAATTTTCTAATATTTAATTCCGACCGAAACATCCTAGATACCAAATTCGGTAAATGTAGCTATAGCGGTTTTAAAGAAATTAAAGAGTTGCGGTACTATTTACTAACCCAGTAAGTGAATAACTCATGATGTTTCTAAAATCATATTTATGACTGAATTATTTGGAGTTACTAAGAAAAAACATTTTAGGACAAACAATCAGGATAATCGTAAAAAAATCCTTTATAAAAATATCATGAAAATAATACTTTCTTGTAATTTTACGATATTTTTAAAAGATTCTAGAGAAACTAAAATGGGCAAAGAGGTCTTAGTAGTAGCGCAACTAGCAGCTGGTTCTTGGGGAGGCTTAAGACTCAGAGTATATTTGCCGAAAAGGGCATACATAACTTTGGGGAGGCTAATCGCCGTCTTGCGGGCGCCAAGTCTCCTAGCCCCCCATATAATTGGGTCTTAGCCAACTACGTTTATACAAGGTATCCGGAAAGGTAAGGCCATAAATGATAGGGATAATAGAGTGAGCCAAATAATGTTAGTACTTTATATAAAAGAAAGTTCTATCGCCCTTCGTCAGCGAGATATTGACCTTCAAAGTTAGAATAAATAAATCCCATTTTATTTATAGCTTTGGAATTGTTGCCACAGTACCAATATTATTTGGGCAACTAAATAACCCTATACTAATGCTTCTTTCTATACAAGGCCGTATTAACTGTTCAAGGCGCCCTAGGCTAGAATTTCCGGAGCGCCTATTTTTCACCAAAAAAAAAGGTACTTTCCTGTCCGTAGCGCTTATTTTGAGTGCCAGGCGCCTTACTTCAGCACCCGAAATAAAATATAGAAAAATAGCTTACCAAAAGTCCCCACCCAACCTACACTTTTTAAAAACTCCCCTGTCTACCGCCTATTACTCCCCTGTCTGGCGCCTATTTTTCATGCCGCCCTAGGCTGTAGCCTAGTCAGCCTAATGGTTAATACGGCACTGTTTCTATAGGCAAACGGACGTTTAGGAAGTCACAATTTAACCGGGTGAGACAATTTTTTTTTCATTTAATGTATGCTTTTTTAATACAGGTTACAAACTTTATTTTGTTTTGACCGTTTAATTCCTTTATCATATTTGTACAAAAATTGTGTACTTTATTTGAATCGATATCTTGGACAATTTTTTATAAAATCGCATCTTAAATCCAGACATACCTCATATAACATTTTTGCCGGCGTTGTACATTTAATTTACTGGCATTGCCAACACTTTTTAATGGCAAGGCATTGGCAAAAAGGTATCAAAAAGACGCGAAAGTGGACAATTGGCCATTATTAGGCCACGTGTTGCAGATAAAGTGATGGCATCCGTCATTAATAAGTTATTGGCAAAAAATGCGTTTAAGATGATGGCATCCATCATTAATAAGTTATTGGCAAAAAGATAACAAAAGACAAGAAAGTAGGCAAATGCAGACACGCCCAAGCAGCAAGCTGACGTCTTATTGACGAAAATTGTCGCATATACTTTTTTAAAAGCTAAAATGATGCGATATTTTATTTGAAAATTAAAATAGGAAAAAACTCCTTACTGCATGCAATTTCCTTGCAATGCAAAGTACCATCTCTCGGAACACTGTCCAACTTGGAGATGCAGATTTTTACACTAGCCGAAGATATTTATTTCAAAGCTAAGTGACATCACCTACCGCAGACCGCTCTCGAATTATTTTTGTCTAATGGGTACGGTTTAGACGATAAAAAGCGAAGATATTGCAAAAACGTAGTAGTTTTTGTCCATTACGCCATCTATCGGTATGTCAAAAAACTATTAAATATATATAATATTTTTATCAACACGCCTTTAAAACTTTTAATAAAGTTTTAAACAAAATGTTTACAGCTCCTAACAGTCTACTTGAATATCTTGCCTTCTCGACTAGCCATCACCAATTAATCACACAACACACACTTATTAGGTAATGAATACATTTAATTATGCCTATTAAAAACTCTTTTCTTTAAAAAGAAACTAAAAAGCTAGAAAACCACGTAGAAAACAAATACACAAAGCGGTCACCTTCGGTCGAAATTAACGTAGCTAATTTTACCATCATTTTATTTTTATTCGCTCCAAAATACATAATAAACATTTTGTTTAACCGAATTTTTATTTGCATGATTTTTAACAATAAAATTTTATGAAAAGGCCATTTCCTTTAAATTATGTAAAAAAACATAAAATAATGTTATTTAGCTGCCATTATAAATAAAACATATTAAAAAAATTGCTTTAATGTTAGTTACATACCAATGTTATTAATATGGTTTAAAGAGTATGAATATGCGTTGAAGGTTTGCCTTCAAAAATCCAATATTTATTTGCCTGCAACAACAACGCCTGCTTTATTTAATCAGAATTGGTATGCCGCCATTTTTGTATGCTTGCCGGCCATTCGCCTGCATGTAAAATTTATTGGCAATTAAGTGTTTATTTAGGGTTGACTTCTTAACGCGTATAAGATGTTGGCATAATATTGCCACCAATTGCCAATGCCTTACCATCAATGCCAATATGAAAAATGTACATTGCCGGCAAATAGTGTTTGCTGGGACCAGCCTGTTGTATGTAATAAAAACTCAATATCTTAAGGAAATTATTAGAATATGGTAAAATTAAAAGAAAAAACAGTATATCGGCATTGTAAAGTTTAAGAAGCTGACAAACACCATTTTTAATAGTTTTACCACATTTTAATAATTAAAAAAAATGAAATTACTTATTGAAAACTGTCCAAGATATCAATTCAAATAGTATATACCCTTTTTGTAAAAAAAAGATAAAGGAATCAAATGGTCAAAGAGAAAAGTCAAATTTGTCACCTGTGTCAGAAATGCATACATGAAATTAAAAAAAATGTCTCACTACGCATAATCCTGACTTAGCGAACGTCCGTTTACTTATTAGCTTTAGTATAAGGTTACTTAGTTGCCCAAATATCATTGGTACTATGGTAAGAATTATAACATTATAATTTGAATGGGATTAATTTATTCTAACTTTAATCAATATCTCCCTAAAAAGCGCGATGAAACTTTCTTTCTTATGAAGTAATAAAATAATTTTGGCTCACTCTTTCACCCCTATCATTTATGATCTCACCTTTTGGACACCCTGTATTAAGAATCTTTTTCTTTTGCCACAATGAGTTTGTCGAAGTCCTTAATAAGGAACCATTATTACTTACCTTAGTGACCTCATCTGGCTAAGATCAACACTAAATCTTCTACACCTATGCGGTTTCTTAGTAGGCATAATAGGTGAACTATTTGCACTCTCTGGAAAACTTAGGTTATGTTTCATCATCAGGTATTCTGGAGTAGTCACCCAGTTAGACTGACTATCCGTCGAAGTAACACTTGCACTTCTGGAAAACTCAAAATGTTCCACAGGGTCCTTAACACTATCGGGAGTTTGAATAATTTCTATATCCGGACTGGCAATATCAACATTTATATTTATTACAGTATTGTTTTTCTCACTATCTTCTGAGCTAATTGATTCTGAAGCGTCGATTTTATCTTCAAAGTTCAGAAATGGATTTGTACTCTTTAGCTCAACGCTAAGTGGTCTTCCAGAATTTTCATTGGTGGTATAGCTATTATAGGAATCGTTTGAGGTTAGACTTTCGAGACTGGTTTGTTTTTTGTACAGGGTATTTTGTAACGTCGTGGTGCATTTTGATAAGTCGGTATTTGGGATCCAAGTTAAAAATAAAGTAGGTCTTTTGGCATCATTGTATTGGTCCACAAATATTTTAGTGGTGACTGATAAGTAGCCTAAAAATATTTTTAGTAAAATTCATTATCGCAAAATCAAAAAGAATTACGTATCAATTGTCAATACTGTTAATTCTGTATAATTTATTTTATATTAAAACTTTAGAAGTGGGTAAAACCAGCAGAGATACCTAAAATTAACTTTTAGATAAGGTTTATTCATTTAAATTGGAAAACAAAATCTTATATACCGGGTGTTTCTCACTGGTGGTTCTCCTCTATACCTTTTTAATTTTTACGACAGGAAGATGAAATTTTGTATATAGTTATATGACATATTTGAGGATTGATTATTCTATTCACTTGTTTTTTATTTCTTTCAGTTAAACCGAGAAAGACTGCTATTTTAAAATTTTAAATAGCACATTCAGTAAATTTTATCCCTTTTCAATAGAATGTAAAATTCTGAATACAATGTGACCTCACATGTAATTTTTTACATTTTTGTTGTCAATTATTTTTAATTTTAATCCAGAGTGACATGATAAAGGAAAAATGGTTTATTTTTAGGCCAGTAGGCATGGAAAAATAAAATTATTCGTCTTTTTTTACGACTTCTCAGGGTGGAGTCAAAGTTTGCAAAATCCTATTTATGGTAATATTTTTTTTTTTTTGATGTAACGCATTAGCATATCCAAAAAGAGCATATTATTACGAATAACTTAGTATCACATAGACGGTATTTTAAGTAAGCATTTTTCTACAGAACACAAATTCAATTCATAATGTTGTCATAAATCGATATTAGAATAATTTTATGCTTTTTAGATACATACCTTTCTGGAAATACCGCGACAAATACGAATACCGAAAAAAATTACTCGAATACCGAATATTTTCTTACTTTGAAGAAAAAAGTATTGAAATACTCGGAATCGGAAAAAAAGCGATGTTTCAAAATTTTGAAGAGCAAAAAAAAGGTTCTCACGTAATTTTTACCACACTTCTTAAAAACCACCATTCCAAGCAAGAGCAGAATACAGAATTCTAAATACTCACCAAAAGTGTATTCTGCCGAATAGCGAATGCCAAACATACGAATGTATTCGAATACTATTTGAATACCTGCTTAATGTATTCTGAATACTATTGAGAATAGAGAATACTCAGTATTCGAATACGACCCGACCCTGCTACGTGATACCAAATTATTTGAAATTAAATGCTCGTTTAGGATATGAAAATTACTAAACAAATATAATATTATATTGAAAATTCCATACCACTGTTTTTTGACCAATCAAATGTGTAGTTTTGGTTACATTACCATGACAACACAAGTATTTATCGGATTTTTTTTCTCCTGTCTGGGGTACCCTGGAGCGAATTACAGTGGAACTTTTTTGACATAATCATTGAATTTGTCCTAACGTCATGTCTGTCATTCACATAATAATTTAAAAAATGTAATTTTGTACCAGTTGTAGTATTTCAGACATAACATAATATAAAATAATGTGTGGTTTTAAGACCTTAAATGACAATTTTATACACCTACAGTTAGCAGGGTTGCCACAACGATTTTTATAAAAGTACTAGATTTCAGAAAAAAAAGTACTAAAATGTACTAGATTTGACAAATAAGCTAAAGCTAAAAAATGTTCAAAACGAGGGGGGGTGAGTAAAATAAAAGTCAAAATAAAACATAAAAATTATAATAAGAACTCATTAATATTCACGTCAAGCAACTCATCATTCAGAATTATCTGACAATATTAATGATGAATTTAACAAAATTTATTATTTTCTCCCAAAATTCTTTAAATTCTAGGTTTTGCAAATCCCCTTTCTCTCAATATCAGCCAATTGAACCCATTCAATAATAATATTTTCATATTCTGACTCTAAAATTGGAAATAAAGGATAAACTTATGCGACATCTCTATTTACCCATTTGTTGACTTATCAATCGACGAGTTGCGCGCAGTATATTCTTATAATATGTGTGTCCCAGGATGTGTTTCAAGAGGACAAATGGTTAAAAAATTTGGAATTTTTAAAGGTCCTTTAGGGAAAACTGTTCGCATGATCCAAAACTAATAAGTACAATGTTTACTCTTTTTTAAATACTTGGCTTAAGGCAGCGAATTTTTAAAATTAATTTATTTTCTTTTAAATGTTGCTCCCTTTTGCCCATTATTTACGTTGTAACGCGCAATGTAAAAAATTGACAATTTTATTTTTTTTTACTCTCATGTTTTAACTTGAAATTTTGACATACAATTTTATTCTACACAACATTTACTTATACAATTTTGTTCTATTTAAAAAATAAAAAGTAGTGAAATCCTGGACATTTTTCATATTATTAGTTATAACTTGCCCTGTATAATAATAAATTGAAGTAAAATTTTGTATTTATTAGTTTTGGACCATGCGACCACTTTTCCAAAAAATTTGTTTTAAAATTATGAAACTTTTGGTCTATTTGTCTATTATAGGAATATAATTTTAAAAAACGTACTAGATTTGATCAGTACGTACTAGACCACTAGATTCTAGTAAAAAATACTAGATCTAGTACAAATGTACTAGGTGTAGTAACACTGACAGTTAGTAAAATAATATCATAGGACTGAAGTACTAGATCTATGTGAAGAGCAAACGAAAGCAAGGTATGGGTCTAAAAAAATTAAAATATACTATTTTTACCAACTGTAGTAATATAAGGTATATATAATGTAAAATAATAAACAACGAGAAGCTCTAAAATTTCATATATTTGCAACTACAATTGGTAAAATGGAAAATATTTATTTTATAGTAAAGTTTAAAGCTCGTGTCAAAGTTATAAATATTAATTAAAAAGAATATTATTTAACACAAACTTGGCGTGAAATTTTCTTACCGAATACCACACGTGCTTAAATTATTTCGGGAAATTTAGCATTAGTGGTATTACAGGTGAAAAAAATAGTTATGCCCATAAATATAGGATTTTGCAAACTTTGACTCCATCCTAAGAAGTCGTGAAAAACAAAAGACTATTAACTTAATTTTTCCATGGCTACTTGACTTAAAATAAACCGTTTTAGCTTAATAATGACATTCGGGATTGGAATTTTAAAAAATTAAATTTTGACAGCCAAAATGTCAAAAAATGACATGTGAGGTGTCATTATATTTAGAATGTAATTTTCTATCTAAATAAGATAACATATACCGGTTGGGCCATTTAAAGTTTAAAAGTAGCATTTATTTTCGACCAAAGGTTCTAGAAAAAAAGTGAATTAATCAATTCTTCCACAATTTTGTCAAACAATTATATACAAAATTTATTTATTTTTTATCTTAAAAGGTTAACAAGTTATAAGTGGAAACCACCTGTGAGAAACACCCGGTATATTTTTAAATCACTTACCTGGATTATGTAAAATATCGGTTTCATGTCTAATCATGGCTGGGGGATGAACACAAACATTGTTTTTGCAGAAGAGAACTTCATTGTTTTCATAATGAAGTGTTTTTCCAGTAACTTCGTCACAGCCAAGAATAAATGTTGACGCTCGGCGAAAAATATCTGTTAATGGCATTTCTGAAAATATATTTATGTTTTAACATAGTAAATATTTTATAGAAAAGCTTGGAACAATAAAAATAGTTTAAGCAAAAATTATCTGGCTTTTTTCAGAATAAAATTAAAAAGTTTATTTAACATTTTAAGGAAATTAAAACTTTTATACATTATGAAGAACTATTCTGCTCTTACATAATATAATAAAAGTTATTATTATATAAAAAAATAAAATAATTAATTATTTAATATGAAGTTACTTACAATACAAAGGTTTCAATCTATAAACAAAGGTTCATTAGCACTCGGTTGAAATTATATTAATCCAATAAAATAAAATCTTTACAAGACGCCAGATTAGAACTGGGCCAATGGTTGCGCCTCAAAAATGTAGTAAATAGTTTACCAAAAATGTGGTAAATAGTTTACCTAAGAACTTACTGATAAACTTGTTAGAAAACTGAAAAAAAATCATTTTTAATTTTGTGCTAATGAACCTTTGTTTATAGATTAAAACCATTGTATTGTAATTAACCTAATATTAAATATTTCATTATTTTATTTCTTTTAAAGTAATAATACTTAAATTATATTGTGTAGAAGCAGAATAGTTCTTCATAATGTATAAAAGTTTTAATTTTCCTAAAATGTTAAATAAGTTTTTATTTTTTTCTGGAGAAAAGCCATATATTATTTTGTTTCAATTTAATCTCCCAGAAAACAAATAAAGCATAAAATAAAAATACTGTTTTTCCACGACCGTTAAAAAAATGCATTTTTTTATATCGTTAGCATGAAGATAAAGTACTCCATTTTAGTACACTATATAAAGAAGCTTTTTTACACTTTGAATTAGTGTTTTGTTTCAATGCCCACTACAATAAACTTAAAAATCAATTTATGCAATGTAACAGTAAACGCGACATCAACTGAACCAAACGGTCAAGTTACCTTTGATTTCGCCATTATTTCTTTTAGTTCATGTGTCACTAGTTTTAAAATTTGACAGTTTGCAAATAAATTTAATAAAAATTATTAAAAATGAATAGTCATAGTGAATTTGTATGACTATGAAATTAAAAAGAATTTATACTGTTTTAGTATTATTTCTACAAAAGTAAGTACATACAATTCTCTAAACTTAAATCGTTACGGCATAGTTACGCGAGTTGAAGAGGATAATTGTCTTTTAAAATATAAGGAGGCTATGATTCTTTGTTGCAAAAATTAAAATTAATACGTTTAAATAAATAAACCATGTATAAACTGGTAATTTGGTAAATTTTTATACGGTCGTAGAAAAAATATAGTATGTAACACATGCATAAAGTGTCTTTTTTCACTTATGGGATTGCCGCACTAGCCTAACGGCTCGTGCTGTTAAACTTCCCATTCATTAAATAACTATAACTTTATGCACTTGATACAAAAATTACTATTTTGTTTTGTTCTTACTAGCCAGATGTCATATTATTCATATTTTATCTATCTTATCTTTTATACTTTTATTATTAACACACATGCATGACAGTTTTATTACGTATGTATGAATCACAGATCCTTCTAACAAATACCTATAAATATTGTAAATAAACAGAAAACATTCACACAACAACTTCAGGCGTTCAGGAGTGAAATAGACTCTTACTTAGTTAAACTTATTAAATCCAAGGGTTTCTCGAGCGACAAAAGCACATAAAAAACATATATATATATATATATATATATATATATATATATATATATATATATATATATATATTTTTAAATTAACATTTAACATTATCAGTTTTACCCAAAAAGAAAAATTGATTAAACTTCCCTTTCAACAGTTCAAAGTTAAAACAAATTTGGTAAATATTGTTAAATTGGAAGGAATTTTACTTAGTATGTGAGATCAATTTGTCCACTATCAAACTATGATTTGCACAGCTCTAACAAAAAAATAAATTAAAATGGCTTTAGATAAAATGAATATCTATTAAGTCCAATTTTTAAAAAAGGTCACGTGGGGCTCGATGTACACAGGGCGTCTAAAAATATGTGGGCAATCTCTCGAATTCATATAGAACACATGACAATAATGTGACAAGTTTCTATAATTTTTTCCTAAGGCCCCTTCTTACAAAGATAGGTTTCCCTAAAGGACTTCGCTGAAAACCGTTTTTTCTTAAATAACTTTTTTCTTTTCTTTATCTCTTTAACACCTTACGAAGGCCTATGCGTAAATACCAGAGTACCGTGGGTGTTGGGCTATTAGATGTTTAACCCCTCGTTCCCCTGTTCCGTCAACGTTATCCAAGCACTGAAACATACAGTTATGCATTTCACAGTACCTTTTAGACAACGCGGTAGTGCCACCACGGACGTTATTTTTAAATAACTACTACCTAAATATGTCTCCCCGCTGGGAATCGAACCGGCGACTTCTGGCTTCGAAGATCAAAGCTCTGTCCACTGCGCTACGGGGAGACTTTTATAGTCACTTGCTATAATAATGCATTTTTTCAATATGATGAAAACAAGTTAAGACTGTTTAAATGATACCCTTATAAAACATTTACCTTCTTTAGTTCATCAGGGGTGGACTAATAATAGTAACAATTACTTTTTTTTGATGTCAATATATTAAACCGTTTTTGTTTAGTGGGAACATCTTAAAACATAAGGTTATTCTGTTAAAATTGGTTCTAAAAAATATTTTTATTTATTTACTCAACTCTAAAAAATAATGTTGCAGCATTGTAGGGAGCCCCATAAATCCCATAATCTTTGACAATTTAAGCTAGAAAATGCATAAAAAGGGAGCCTATATGAAACCAACAAACTTAATTAAAAATACAACCTTAAAGATATTTTTGTCGAAAATGCTTCACCTTATTGATATCGGACAAGGGTACCTTTTTCTAGCACAAGGTTAAAGGTATTTAAAAATGCATTTTTTTATTTATTTATTATACAGGGTGTAAAAATAATAAGTTCCATTGTGTAAGGGGAAGAACGCCCCTAGAGACGTAACAAATGCAAATGTGACACCATTTTCAGGAGTCCTAACTAGTATTTATCAGTAGTAAAAAGAATTTCGGAGAAGATTCCGGTCTTTATTAATTTAAAAAGACACAACGTTTCGGGCAGTACTATTTGTGACCGTTCTCAGAGTGTAAACTAAACCTAATTGCTAAAGCTACTGAATTTATACTTACAGGTTCAGTTAAATAACATAACACATAGGCAATGTGAGGAAAAGAGACAATCTAACTAAATACCAGCATGTAAACAGGCGTGAATCATAGTGCTTGTTTTGTTATTCTATTGCCAGCCGATAAACCAATTGCATTGCTCATATTGTATACACTGGGGAACATCATTCACCCGTGATGGAGTTGGGTTCGTTCAAAGCGTGGGGTTGCTCACCTAAGGCGCCGGCATTAGTACGCTTTAATAGTGGTTCCAAATGTCTGGTATGCCCACACTTGAATTGCTAAAAACATTATTATTGTTTTCAATAAAGACAAGCTTCCTTAAATTTGCGCTTTCTCCAATGTGGTTCCCTGTGAACCACCCGTGCTTCTGACCACTTGATATTGTGTTGTTAAGACCAAACATGGTCAGAGATCCCTGATTTCGATGTTTCCTCCTCTGTGTGTGTTGTTTGTGCTCTGCCAATCTTACATTTAAAGGGCGGTTTTATTTCTCCAATGTACGACCTCCCACATTGTCATGGTAACTGGTAGATACAATCTTTCTCTGTCTGGATAAATCGGATTTTTGTTTTTGTCTTAAAGCTTTGTAACGTAGATCCAGACTTAAAGACGGTTTTTAATTCCATATTTCTTTGCTATTCGTTTAATCTCTTCGGATGTTCCTTCACCTATGGAATTGTTAGAAGAAAAGAAAGTATCTTGCTCAGGTGGACGCACTGGTTGTTCCACATTACAACTATGTGAAAGGAACGTCCGAAAAGATTAGACGAATAGCAAAGAAACATGGAAATAAAACCGTCTTTAAGTCTGGATCTACGTTACAAAGCTTTTTGACAAAAACAAAACCCGTTTCTACTAGGTACCATGCGATTGCCAGGGGTCGTACATTGGGAAAACAAAACGCTCCTTAAATTTAAGACTAGCAGAGTACAAACGACACACACAGAGGGGAAACATCGAAATCGGGATCGGGATCGCTGACCATGTTTGGTCTCAACAACACAATATCAAGTGGTCAAAAGCACAGGTTGTTCACAGGGAACCACATTGGAGAAAGCGCAAATTTAAGGGAAGCCGTCTTATGGAAAAACAATAATAATGTTTTTAGCAATCCAAGTGTTTACATACCAAACATTTGGAAATCACTATTGAAGCGTACCAATGCCGGCGCCTTAGGTGAGCAACCCCACGCTTGACTGAACCCAACTCCAGCACGATCTTCCCCAGTGTATATAAACTCACTAGTTTTAGAAATTAAACTTGAGATGGACAGATATTGTACTGCCCAAAACGTTGTGTGAATAAATTAATAAAGACAATGGAAGTCCGAAATTCTTCTTTTACTACTGAATCATTGTCTTCCACATTCAGACAGACGTAGTATTTATCATATTAAAAAAATTAATTAAGTATACCAAGTAGTGTAAAAGTTATTCAAGAATAAACGATTTCCAGTGACGTCCTTTAAGGACACATATCTTTAGTAAAGGAAGGCATTAGAAAAAAAATAATATGGGAACTTGTCACATTTTTTCCATTTGTTCTATATGAATCCGAGAAATTGCCACATTTTCTTTAACAACCTGTATATTAAATATTAAAAATATATTTTTAGCAGCAATTAGCGTTTATTTTTAATATTTTGGTGTAACTAAAAATAAACTGACCTAAATACCGAAAATGTCTTATCTAAAAATTTGTAACTTCGTTAAATCTCTGACCTTAAAACATAATTTTAAAAAATACTTTAATTTGTTTATTAAGAACTAGTAACTCGAGTTACGAGGTCAATAACATGTATTAGTAATTTGAATAAAATTTTCTTTATTTCAAATGCTTTTTAAAAGTTTTTAACTGCTAAAGAACGAAAGATACGGAAGTTCAAATTGTAGTAATTTTAGGTATTGTTACAGACTTTCAAAAATGTGTTTACGTTAGGGAATTTTAGAGAGTTAGGGTCATTTAATTTAATTTGTTAATTTATTTAAATTAACCGCCTGAATTATCCATTGAGAATTTTATGCCATCCTGTATTATGGAATTTTCGCGATATTTCTCCAAAATTCTAGATCATTTTCACTCTTTCATATTACTAAAAACCTTCGAATAATTAGTACAGATTGTACTGTAAACTTCAGGACATTGACAAGTGAAGATTTTGTCGTTGTTGTAACCACAGTTACGTTCCATTGTTAATAAAGGTATAAAAACAAAGACACGTGTTTTTATACGAGGTGTTTCGGAACAGTATTTTTGCACAGTATTTTAAATTAAATACAATGAAATTGGTTAGTATGTTTTATTCATATGCTAGATCACAAGACCTATAAATTTATTTGATTAAACTAACAGCAAAAATTTTTGAGCAAGATTTTTCTTGAAAAATAGTTTACTGTAAATTAATTTAATAAAAACCCGACACCACGCAGCGGTCGAGGGTTTTTATTTTAAAATTTAAAACACGGGACCGCCTAGCGAGCGATGTTTTTTTTTAAATAATTATCCATGAAACTATTTGCCAAGCCAATCTTGAAAAAATATTTGGGTAGTTTAATCGATTTAAATTCGTAGGTCGAGTGAACTTAGATTAAAGCCAACAGCACAAAATTTTACTGAAAGTGAAGTTTGACATTTTCTTTTAATTTTGGCAACTAGTTTGGATGTTAGAAATTTATTCGCTGTTAAACAGCTCATGTGGTTTAATCACTTATCTTACCAAAATTTATACAAAAAATTGTGGTTTCTGATTGGTCTATTTTCTAATGAGGAAAATAATCACATAATAACATCAGTTACTAGGTTTTAAAAGAGTTCAAGAGATATATTCTGGTTTCATGACAAATAAATCAAGTTGAAGATATGCTCTATATTGGTTAAGCGGATTCATTTATTGGATGGTCTTCTTGTTGGGTACACGCCTGGAAAGAATGGGACCGCTTCGGTCCTGGTCTCGGGGTATACAAGCTGACCCTGTTCAGTCCTATTGACCCCTATGATTTGGCCGGTCGCCTAAAATAAAATAAAGAAAAAACCCCCAAAAAAAAACAAAAATTCTAAGTCATTGTGTCATGACACAAATGTCAAACGATTTTCAGCTTGCGATATTGGAAAGCCCAAAATTTAAATCATTTTTAATATATAATTTTAACTTGACAACGGTGGCAGACTTGCCACCGAAACGTCGTTTTTATAAAAATTTTCTGGGATTTTGGGGGTTTTACTTTACTTAGTTTCAGGCGACCGGCCAGTTTATAGGACTCAATAGGGCTGAACAGGGTCAGTTCGTATACCCCGGGACCAAGACCGAAGCGGTCCCATTCTTCCAGGCGTGTACCCACAAAAGACCATCCAATAAATCAAGTTATCCTATGTTTTGTAGTTTGCTGAAAGTGGTGACCAAATTTTAGTGGCTTTTTAAACAGATTTAGAAACAGATGCTTTCTAGTATGAAATTTTAGGAGCTGCCGCAAAAATTAAAATTCTCTAAACTTAGTCATTTTAAATTGGGATGGTACGGTATGGTAAAATTGTTTTAAATAAAAAATGTAAATGAATTTGTTTATGTCCACATTAAAATTCAGGTTTTTAAGTTTTCTAAATAAGTTTGTTAAAACTTATTTTCTCAAAACAGTAGAAAAACAAATACCTTAAAGGGGAAATAATATGTTTATTAGAGTGGGTAATAATAACAACTACTTTTGTTTTGACTTTTGACACTAAAAATTGAGTTTTAATTTCTATCAGACAAAAAAGTATAAAAGCTTTTTAAGTAAAATACAAAATTTAAAACAAAAAGTTTTTTTTTTAAATTCTTCAATCTTTGACCTTGTAAATATTTTTAATGGTTGGACTTATTAACATAGTATAAAAGACCTTTATTGAAGAGCTTTAATTTTCAATAGAAATAGTTGAAACTAAATTGTCAATAATTATATTTCAGTAAGTTAAAACATTTTAAACAAAAAAGTTATTTTTTAATTCTTTAATCTTTGACCTTGTATAGCTTTTTAATGATTATATTTATTTAAAAAGTGCCCTTAAATTTTCTTTACAACATTTTGTAACACCCTGTATATTGACTAAAAAAATCGAAAATTTAAAAAAAAAAAACATAGATCCATTATAATTAAAAGCAAAAAATAGTGTCATGGAAATTAATTTACTATCTAGTAATTTATTTAAATAAAAAGTAAAGGCATATTAAAACTACCAACTTACTGGTTTAAACGAAATGAACACAGTAACCTCGCATTCAAATATAAATGAAAATTTCCGCTAACATCGATAACAACAAATTACACGGTCCGTTATATTCAACTAAAGCTATTCGGCTATCAACTAACTTTTATATTATTCCTGCAACACATAATATGTCGCAGAAACTTGGCCCGCCGCCATTACTGCCTCTACCGCCCCCATTTTCCATTTCTCCACTAACTTATTGATTAAACCTGGTCGCAGTTTAAATGTCAAAATGTGTTCTGCTTTGCTTACAGATAAGGATACAGGGTTAGAGAAAAGGAATGGAAAGCAATTTGTATCTAACATGATCAATACATTCTTGTTTTTTGTACAGGGTGTCCCATTTTGGTTGAAATAACGGGGTATCTCAGTTATTATTAAAGATAGAACCTAGCGGTTTTCGCGAACCTCAGCTACTTTTTTGTGAAACAAAAGATGTTGTAAACAAAGCCATCTTAGTTTCTGAGCTAGTATGGGGAAGTATAGGAAAGTATAAGGAAGTATTGGGAAGTATGGGAAGGTAAATATACAGAGTGTTCTATAAAAAAAACTTTGTTATAACTTGAAAATAAAAGTGAATTAACAAAATATAAGGACGTCACTGAATTTTACGTAAAAATCCCTAAAACTTTTTTATTTACATTTTTTTCATCCTTAATATCAAGCGAGTTATCTCCAAAACAAATCAAGTTATCCATGGATCGAGATTGTGCAATAAGATTTAATCTATCTCTTTAAGTTTTCGCTATACCCCGCAAAGATAACAAAAAGGCGCTATCCTTTTAAATTTTTAATATCTGCTTCGTTTTTTAAGACATTTTTTTTTAAATTGTTTTGATTCTTATATTGTCCTTTTTATAATGACTGGCTCATAGAAGCAGTTAATTTTTAAAAGATATTTCAAAATTAAAATAATATATATATATATATATATATATATATATATATATATATATATATATATATATATATATATATATATATATATATATATATATATATATATATATATATATATATATATATAGATATATATATATATATATATATATATATATATATATATATATATATATATATATATATATATATATATATATATATATATATATATATATATATATATATATATATATATATATATATATATATTAATAATATTATCTTCTTAGTACCTCCGCGCCGCAAGATATTTTTTTCTGTTAATCGCCACTACTTTAAGTTTTAGCAAGAGCTATATTTTTTGTATTTCAGTTTTTTTTTCACAACCTAAATAAATGTTTCTTTGTTTAGTTAAAAAAAATCTCCGGACCCTGATTTTTGACTTGGGGAGTAGAAATTTCTAAAGGAAAAGGTATTTTGTTTGCCTTTTTTATTACATTCAAAAGTAGGTGATTTGAAAAGAAAGGGAAGAAACCCATTCGAAATTTCTACTCCCTAAGTCGAAAATCGAGGCCCCGGTATAAATTACTGCATTTTCCCATTATCCTGAAACATATGTTACCATTTTCTCATATTTCATAATTTTTAACGATAAACTATATCATATATATAGTATTTCAAAAATTGTAGCTTTCAAATTTGTATTGTTCTTTAAAAGAAAGCCGGGTATACATCTTTCGGTGAGTTTTGGACAAAATGTTCAAACAAATCTATTTTCCACATGTCTTAATTTTTAAAGCACAGAGTGTAAACTTTGAAAAAAAAAACAAAGTGGTCTGTGTTGAGTATTAAACAAAGTTTTTTTCCCTTTTTTTTTCCTTGGACAATCCACGAAGCCTGAGAACTTAAGCAGGGTAAGAGGAAGTTTGTTATCACGGGACTTAAAAACTTGAAGATTTGGGGGAAGGAAAGACCTCCGCTGGCAGTAGGTTCCATAGTCTAGAAACTTTAGGGATAAAAGAACGAACGAAATGGGAAGTTCGGGGCCTATCCAATTGGATCGCATTTGCGGCTGAACCCGAATCTGAAGTCAAAACTGAAGGTCAAACTGCAAAAACCGAATTGCGGGGGCCAAGAGGGCACTAGCAATTTTTTTATTTAAAGGGGGTTTTGTAGCACCCTAAAGACCCTTAAATTTTCTATATACCGCCAGTTTGTTTTTAAAACCACCCCAGCCGTTCCAGACTTACAACCATTTGAAATTTGGCTTAAATACTACATATACAAACAGTGCGGTTTTAATGGTATTGGCTCTGGAACGGCTGGGCCGATTTTCAAAAACGAAGTAGCGTTAAATGGAGTATCAAAGGGCCTTTAAAATGAGGTGCTACCTAAACCCCGTGTTCAGCGGCAAAACCTATGTCAGAAAATCTTTGTTCGATACCCAGCACATACCACTTTTTTTTTTTGAACCTGTGTAGTTTTTATACACCTAGACAAAAAAACGGACCAAGAAAATTTTGTTAAAATTCAATCTTAAATATCTTTTTTGGTTTTTTGACCAATTTTAATTGTTTATATTCTTCAATCAAAATTATTATTTCATATGGGGATTGCAAAAACATCATAGGATTAGTTCTTATACAGGGAAGAGCCAAATGTTGAATTTTGACATAAATTTTTGAACACCCTGTGAAATAATTGGATTTTAAAGTCCCAATTTTTCCTTAGATTTTTTTATTTACCCTAATACTTTTATTCTAACAGAAATCCCAAATGTTTAAAGAAAATAAAATTTGTGTGTAGTTATACTTCTACACCATTCTTAAAATTTTTATTTTTTATGATTTAAAATAAATTAAAATATTACTTTGTTAAGCTGGTTTCGAAGTTTATAAATTCAGCAGCATTCACCGATAAAATAAGTAAAAACCGCCGGTAATAACAAATTAATTTAGATTTTCGGCGGTTTCCATATACGTAACCGCCATCCGGCGGTTTTCTTCCTATAATTGAGCAAAACCGCCGGCGAAGTAATCAGATCTCTTAAGATATACAAAATACAACAAGAAGTGTGATTTAAAAAAATACCCTGTATATTCTAAAACAAGTAAAAAGATCTTTTAAAGACCTTTAAAAAAATTCTACATTTGACATTTTATAAGTTTTGGAAATATGACCATTCAAATCTTTTCCCAGTATGTTTGCATTATATTGTGTATTGTATAATACGACCATCATAATTAACTAACATTATTTTCTTTAAATATTTGTATTTTTTTTCAGAATAAAGATACCGATGTAACTAAAAAAAAAAGAAATGTTTAGAAAAGATGTGGCTTTAAAATCCAATACACTAGTAAAAAATTGCAACCTAGTATAACACACAAATCTATAAAACTTTTTGCAATTCTCATATTTAATATTAATCTTGGTAAAAGCAGCTACAACTGAACCAAAAGTTTATTCAAATCGTTTAAAAACCAAAAAGTTATTTAAGATTAAATTAGAACAACATTTTGTTTGACCGCTTTTTTTATCCAGTGGTACAGTATTTCTCTCAGTGACGTTCTAGTGGGATTTAAACTAAATATTTTTTTTTAGGAAAATACAGTTTAAATCACTGATCTCGATGGATTGCCAATGGTTTAACCTGCGCGAAACAAAAGTTACATTTCATGGGCGAAAAACCGGTTCGTGCGCAAGCCAGTTGAGGGTAAACGTAACTGGCGCCAACAAACTATCCTCATTATCGGAAAGAATTTGTCGACGGCGTCCTGGTTCTCTGTTTGAAGTACTGTAGCTAATGAGCGTCACGGTCAGACCGCGGACAAAGGGTACGGGGTGCCAGTGTTTGTATTTGGCACAGCTTTTAAGTGCGCATGTTCGTCCAGCCATTCATTTGTTTACTGCGCGAGGTCGTAAAAATCTGAAAAATGCTTCTTGCCACTGCGGATCTAAATTTAGGTTATTTATGGTTTGAATTTGCTTTCTTTGAAACACAGTCGCTATATTTATTTATTTAAATATTTTATTACTAATAACATTGTTCAGTTTCTTGACAAATATATGGTAATTTGTAACTACATGCTAAGTCATTCCAACCAATAGGTTTGGGACTAGTGTTATAAATTCCCCATTGGATGCAGTTTTCCCCCTGTGCTTATTTTCTTCTAATGTTGCATTGTCAGGTTGATTTGGAAGCCATTTTGTGAAAACAATAGCATTTCCCGTTGATGCCCAATAGTAAATTCCATTGCCTAAATTAGTTCCCGAAGTCCAGTATCCTCCTAAAAAATATTAACTAGGTATAACCTTTGGGACAAAGATAAAAAGAATATATTTATTATACACATACAGGGTGATTCAAAAATCCATCACAAAACTTTAGGGGGTAATTCTACTTGACAAAATAAGGTCTGTCATGCATTTGTTGTTTAACAAAAGTTATTATGTAAATAAATTTTAAGTTTTAGGTGAAGTGCCCTCTGGCGGTAATTAAAAAAGTACTTTTGTCTTAAAACTTTAGAATCTGCAAAGCTCGATTTGTGTGCCAAATATAAACTGGATTAGTTAAAAAATAAATTCAATATGGCGAAAAAACCCAAATAAAAATTGAACTTTGACGGCTTGTAACTCAAAAACGAATGACATTTTGGAAAAAATGTATATGAAGCTCTACCCTTATTTTGTCAAGTAGATTCACCCCTTTAAGTTTCGTGATCGATTTTTGAATCACACAAAAGGTTCATAGGCAATGCGTGAAAAAGAGACGTCTTAAGCGTGTACAACACTGATACATAGAAATAAGACAAAGAATGCCGTCATGTAAATATTTCCTGATACGGTGACGCATTGGTCCGGCTTTATGGTTGCTTTAGTTGCCTATAAACCTTTTGGAGGTCCTGAACGTTTATACATATTTTATTACAAAGCCTATTAAAAGCGCATACTTAAAAAAAATTATAATATAAAAAAATGAAATTTTTATTAACTTTTAAGAAAAAATACGTTTTATTTTAGGAATAAGCAGTAGCCTACTATATTTTTCTAAAAACTAATTGGTTTGAATGGCGCTCGAATGTCACTATAAAAAAGAAGAGATTTGTGCACTGGAAAATGCTTTTTATTTATAGGGTGTCTAGTAACTCCAGGGATAAATTTTAAAGGTTAATACTCCAAACGAAAATTTAAAAAAATTATATGAACATATTATGTCCTAAAAATCATACTTTGGGAACTACAGGTGTTAAAAGATAAAAAAATAATAGTTTTTTTTATAATAATTTTTACTAATCTAGAAATTTTGGAGACTATTTCACTGACAGAATGTCATAGCGTTATGGACTAAAAGTGGGTTGGTATGTACCAAGTAAAAAATATTTAGGGTGCTATCGCAAATAAGACAAAAAAGGGTAATTTTAAAAAAAATTTACCACCTTGTATTCCAGGAGTTAAGACATTAGGGTCATAGATTTATTGGACCTATCTTCCCAAAATTACTCTAGTATTCACAAACTTACATAAATCAGGATCTTATACCGAAACTCTGTATTGAATTAAAAAAGAAATCAAGCGAAAATCAATTATTTATTTTCATATATGTTTTATATTATTTTGAATGAATAGTCCTAAATAGTTGTGTAGTAAACTATTTAGCTTAGTTGGCGATTACCTAACTAGGACTATTCAATATTTAATAACTGATGTTTGGATACCTACCATTATATCCATTTTTTGTCAGAAATTTTTCCAAATTTTTCTGATCGGCTTGGGACGGGATGCTCACAAGTTCCATACCAGCATTTTTGCAGTTAATAAAAGCTTGTACCCAATTTTGCTAAAATAGTTTATTTTATATTACGTTTTAAATATGCCTTTTTCAGTTTTGTAGAATCATTTTACACTACTCAAAAGAACTATCGCATATGCTCGATTTCTTCCATAAGCTTCAATACAAAAATGCTTTCATTAAAATGGCCATATCTCTTTTAATTATTAAGATATCAAGACAATTAAAAAAATAAAATGTCAAGAAAACGTGAAGCTTTAACTTTATATTAACCATTGTTTTTACTGTTAGCAATAAATCCTACGGGGTGATAAAAAAAATTGAAAAAATGGATAATTTTTAATCGCCCTCTATAATGTGCTGTTAAAAGGGAGAAATCTTATTTGTTAATAATTTATACTCTTACCCATTTCTGATATTTTATAATCACAAATTTGACTACTCCTTTCAACAGCACATCATACAGGGCGATTAAAAATTATCCAATTTTTCAATTTTTTTTTATTACCCCGTAGGATTTATTGCTAACAGTAAAAACAATGGTTAATATAAAGTTATAGGTTCACGTTTTCTTAATATTTTATTTTTTTAATTGTCTTGATATCTTAATAATTAAAAGAGATATGGATATTTTAA
This sequence comes from Listronotus bonariensis, assembly GCA_014170235.1. Classification (NCBI taxonomy): domain Eukaryota; kingdom Metazoa; phylum Arthropoda; class Insecta; order Coleoptera; family Curculionidae; genus Listronotus; species Listronotus bonariensis. The sequence continues at coordinate 5,480 of JACEGR010006512.1, read as the reverse complement.
TGAAAGCATTTTTGTAATGAAGCTTATGGAAGAAATCGAGCATATGCGATAATTCTTTTGAGTAGTGTAGTTGTTTAGTTAGTTATGCAGTGACCGTCATAATTGGTGAATCATATATCAACCATAATTTTACGTTTAACTACAAATATTTGTATTGGTAATAACCATAAATATACAGTTGGGGATTAAATCTCAACATCCGTCTCCTCACATACAGGGTGCCCAAGAATATGTAGGCAATCTCTCGACTTCATATGGAACATAGAAAATAATGTGATTCCAGTTTCTATATTTTTTTCCTAAATCCTCTCTTTACAAGGATATGTGCCCCTTAGGGACGTCACTGAAAATCGGTTTTTCTTGAATAACTTAATTTAATATAATACGTGGCCAGAGGCGGACTAACCCTTACACACTAGTACCAATTATTTTTGCATGTATGCTGTCTAAAAAAGGCATTAAAATAACATTTTTGAATGGCTTTAATCATTAGCTAGAGAAAAACAACTTTTTGGCCAAATAGGGTTGTATTTAGTAATTTAGTTTGTCGGTTTGACATTTGCCCCCTTTTATATTGTGCATTCTTTAGCATTAAATAATATTGAAGATTAACCCTTCATAATTCTGCAACATTATTTTTTAGTGTCGTAAAATTAAAAAAAAACTTTTTGATAAGTTTTTTAGTACCATTTGCAACAGAATAACCTATGCTTTTACATGTCTCCATTACACAAAAACTTGTTTTTGACGAAAACGCTTAAATTTATCAACATTAAAAGAGAGTACTTCTTCTTTAGCCAAGGATTTAAGCTGCCCAAAAATTTTATTTTAATTTTTTTGTTATACAGGTTGTACAAATAATTAACACTAATGTGTAAGTGTAAGTCCGCCCCTGGTAAACTAATGAAGGCAAATGTTTTGCAAAGATGCCATTTTAAGAAGTTTCAACTTGCATTTATTATATTACAAAATTATTTTATTTTACCAAGTAGGTACTATAAAATGTATTTAGGAAAAACTGATTTTCAGCGGCGTCCTTTAAGGGCACATATATCTGTTAGGATGGGCTTTAGGAAAAATTATGGGAACTTGTCACATTATTTTCATGTATTCTATATGAATCCGAGAGATTGCCCACATATTCTTGGACACCCTGTATATTTTATATTAATTTTCATGTAAATTATATTTTATAGCAGGGACATTTTATAACAATTTACTCTGCCTTATGCCCTTATAATGTAAAAAAATGAAGTAAATAGTAATTTCATTAAACATTTAACACCGCTTAACAGACAAATAATAACTTACCGAATCGGTTGAGACATGATATTTGTAACTTAAATTTTTAAATCAGCAACTTGATATGAGGATGCAACTATAATTAAAATAATACATTTAATAGTATATTATATACCTAGGGTATAAAATGAGCTATTATTTACTGACCATTTTTATATAATATAATGTGCTAGGTAAATCATAGCTTTCTCACCCGTGGTATATATAGAATTTTTTCACTGCTAACATTGATATATTAATAATTTTAAAATTTATAATTTTAGGTAATTTTTTCGTGTTAACCGTATTTATTGGAGTGGTTCAAACCGCATTTAATACGGCAATATAAATATGAGAGTTAGATAGAGATAGGTATTTAAATGTTTTTAAAATGTTTCAGGATATTCTGGAAAAGCGTTTGACATTAAATAGTAAATTTTAATTTTGGCATTAGAAATTTACTAAAATTTGGCAATTTTGATATAAGAATTGTTTTCAATATTAAACAAGGTTCTTTTTATTTTCATTATTTACCTAGAAAGAGAAATATTAATTCTCGTTGGGGGAATGGAGTAAATAATAGCAATTTCTCAGGTTAGCAGTAAAAAAAAATAATACCAGAAAAATTTTAATCAATACCCATATAACATTTTTGCCGGCGTTGTACATTTAATTTACTGGCATTGCCAACACTCTTTAATGGCAAGGCATTGGCAAAAGGTATCAAAAAGACGCGAAAGTGGGCAATTGGCCGTTATTAGGCCACGTGTTGCAGATAAAGTTGTGGCAACCGTCATTAATAAGTTATTGGCAAAAAATGCGTTTAAGATGATGGCATCCATCATTAATAAGTTATTGGCAAAAAGATAACAAAAAGACACGAAAGTGGGCAAATGCAGATACTCCCAAGCAGCAAGCTGACGTCTTATTGACAAAAATTGTCGCGTATACTTTTTTTTAAAAGCTAAAATGATGCGATATTTTATTTGAAAATTAAAATAGGAAAAAACTCCTTACTGCATACAATTTCCTTGCAATGCAAAGTACCATCTCTCGGAACACTGTCCAACTTGGAGATTTTTACACTAGCCGAAGATATTTCTTTCAAAGCTAAGTGAGATCACCTACCGCAGACCGCTCTCAAATTATTTTTGTCTAATGGGTTTAGACGATAAAAAGCGAAGATATTGCAGAAACGTAGTAATTTATTGTCCATTACGCCATCTATCGGTATGTCAAAAAACTATTAAATATATATGATATTTTTTATTAGCACGTCTTTAAAACCTTTAATAAAGTTTTAAACAAAATGTTTACAGCTCCTAACAGTCTACTTGAATATCTTGCGTTCTCTACTAGCCATCACCAATTAATCACACAACACACACTTATTAGGTAATGAATACATTAAATTATGCCTATTAAAAACTCTATTCTTTAAAAAAGAAACTAAAAAGCTAGCAAACCACGTAGAAAACAAATGCACAAAACGGTCACCTTCGGTCGAAATTAACGTAGCTAATTTTTCCATCATTTTATTTTTATTCGCTCCAAAATTCATAATAAACATTTTGTTTGACCTAATTTTTATTTGCATGATTTTTAACAATAAAATATTATGAAAAGGCCATTTCCTTTAAATTATGTAAAAAAACATAAAATAATGTTGTTTAGCTGCCATTATAAATAAAACAGATCAAAAAAATTGCTTTAATGTTGGTTAAATACCAATGTCAATAATATGGTTTAAAAAGTATGAATATGCGTTGAAGGTTTGCCTTCAAAAATCCAATATTTATTTGCCTGCAACAAAAACGCGTGTTTTATTTAATCAGGATTGGTATGCCGCCATTTTTGTATGCTTGCCGGCAATTCGCCTGCATGTAATATTTATTGGCAATTAAGTATTTATTTAGGGTTGAGTTTTTAATGCGTATAAGATGTTGGCATAATATTGCTACCAATTGCCAATGCTTTACCATCAATGCCAATATGAAAAATGTACATTGCCGGCAAATAGTGTTTGCTGGGTACAGTATGTCCACAGATGAACTTAACTATACTTGTAAAATTATTTATTTTTAATATTTAGAAAGAAGTTACTCCTAATAAAAAACTTTGCTTTGCCTAAAATACTTTTATTAAAATCGCCTTAGAATATACAGGGTATATCAATCGCAAAAATATGACTTAAAAAATAAAACAGATATATACATTTTAAAAACACCCTTATTAAATCGCTTAAAAAAGTAATCAACAGTGTATAACAAATGTTCTTTCTATGGGTTATGGTCTGTTAAAAAAAAATAAGATTGACTAAAAAAAACAAAATTTAAATATATACTCTTTAAATTCAGTATCTTTTTTTTTGAATAAAAGCATTTAAAAGAATATTCTTGTGATATACAGGAAGATTAAAAATTACAAAGATTCTTTTTTAGTAAATAAAAAATCGGTATTATTTTAATAGCATGAAAAGAAATTAAGATTTTACTGATTTTAGCATTTTGTTAAATTAACTTTTACTTTTTCTGTAACTTCCTGCATAAATGTTAATAGGACTTGATGTTTGCATTTAACAAGTAAAATAAATAATTAATGAAACAAAAACCTTTTTTAAAAGTTTATACCTAATTTGTTTTAGTAAACACTAGTGAGAAGAATAAAGTAATGAGCTGTTTTTATTACTGTATGCTTTCATTTTTTTATTTTTAAAAATCTCTGGTATTTTTTCGCATGCATTGTCAGTTTTTTTCTAGTCGCGGACCAACTCATTGGTCTTGCGGACCACTTGTAGTAGATATATCACACTTGAGTGGTATGGAAGCCATTGCCTTATACATTCGTAGACAGTATAAAGTTATACCGGGTGTCAACAAATCTATTAGGCAAGGCCTAATTTCTAGAGTATTAGACATATCGTGGCGTAGATAATTTCATTTTCTGGGAAGGAGAGGAGGGTTATGGAATGAATGAAGTATAACAAAATCGGCCCCAAAAATTTTTGAAGTGCAAAAAAATGTACACATGATGTATTCTTCCTACACATTTCAAAAAACAACAAAAAGGTCTTCCTAATCCTATTCCTAGGTAAGCCTATGTTCACTAAATTCTGTGACGCAATCTTTTTCCGTAATTCTTTGTTCACAATCGTACTGGAAGCTTTTTTCGCGGTTTTGGTGTTATTTTGTGCTTTTTAGTCATTGGACTTTTATTTATGTTTAGTTTTTACTGTTAATAGTTAAATTAAGTAGTTACAAGTTCTGCAGTTACAGGGAATTTAAAAACAGGAGTTACTGACCATTGGATATTTTTTAAAGATAATTTACTTTAAAATCGTTATTAAGGGTAAGATACCATGTTTTATTATTTTTTTAAGTGATTTTATTTTATATTATGCAAGTATTGGGTAATTTTGTCACATAAAAAAATATTATGGCAAAAAGGTAGGTTAAATATTTTTGCGATTCTAAACCACTCTGTATATCATAGGGCGATTTTTATTGTAGCTTTTAGCATTTCAAATAAAGAGAAACTTACAAGGTAGATAACTTCTTGTTAGAAATATAAAAAAAATCACAGGTATGGTTAAGTTCATCCGTGGAAACACTGTGTAACTAATTTGTCTCTTATTTTTTATAGCTATTTTAATATGATATGAGCGAAGGGGCAATTTTTAAAAAGAAGAATTTTGGAGATTATTTTATTATATTTATCAGGGACATAGCTACCGCTGTATCAGCCGTATCCAGCCTCTATAGCCCGGGGCCCCGGGCTATAGAGGCCCTCAAATGATGGGTAATCAAGTAAAATTGGAAATAAGAAAAAGAATGTTTTTGGAAAGAGAGGACCTTTTTTTTTGATACGTGTGATACTGGGCCCCTCCAAGGCACGCTACGCCACTGATATTTAATTTTTGCATTTAGAAAGTGTATAAAAACAAGAAAATGCAAGCTTTGACTATTTTAAGTTTTTATAGTTCTTAAGCATATATTTGTTATTATTTTTGATTTAAGTTAAACAGTTAAAACACTTTTACCCACATGTTAGTGATTATAAAAATCAAATTGTTTATTAAGATATCTTTTTCTTTTTAGGAATTCCATGATACAAAACATTTAAATAATTTGTATTTGAATTAAAAATCCAATAAATTAATTTTTTATCTAAACTGCTGCTCAATTCAACTGCAACTGGAA
>JACEGR010006511.1:0-59879 GCA_014170235.1 Listronotus bonariensis | reverse complement strand
ACTGGAGCTTTGATTTTACCCAGTCTTGCCAACTTTTCTCCGTGGAGTGCCCTTGCTTGCGTCCCCGACCTCAAATCGCCTAAAAGTTGAGGATATGTCGCAACCTTATAAATATAAACTAACCTTGGCTAAAATCTACCAATATCGTGTGTTTTTACTTTCGTTGTAAATTACAAGACAACTGAAATACGAAGGGGATCCCAAAATAGAAAAAAAAAAATTCGCCTCGTATCTCAAAAACGAAGTTGGCTACGAAAAAAATGTGTCATCTTTTTTTTCTTAAAAAGTGACAACAGTTCGCAAAAAACACAAGTATCCCTCTAACCTCTATTCAGCACTTGCAACAAAATCCTGACAACCTAATTGCTCTCTTGCATCTAAAAATTTTTGCTTTTACGGGCTTGGTCTGACATTACTATGATATTTTAAACAACTCAAATACAACATGTAATTAAACTTTTTACACTTATTTCCTGAAAATGTAATTATGTTGGTCGTTACACATCTCCATTCAAAGTCATAATGGCTAATTGTTTTCTAGCCTAGTTTACATTTTTGGAACTTACCCAAACGTTACAACACAAATGCAAATAGTTTCGTTGTACGCTAAACAGGCACATCTACAGATTTATGTGTTCCACTTGGCAAACACTACTCTTTGTGTGGAGACAGATTGGGAAATGGAACGATACTTCAGTTTAATTTTAGGTAACTTTGCCAAGAAACAACAGGTATACACTGCTTATACAAATAAAATTAAAAACATCGATTTTTACAACTAGATATAGCATTGACCCGGTTTATTTGGGTTCATGGAAATATAATATCTATTTTTTTAACAAAGTGAAAAAGTAAAAGTAAGAACATTCTTTTGAAAGTTATGTGGATTCCTTTATTTTAATTTTTTTTTAATATTTCAAATTTCATTTTTCACGTCGCTTGGTCAGGTGATCACAATCACTTGCAATGAAAAGTGATAAGATAAGAATATAGCTTAGGTATATCTAAATCAAAATACCAGAGAACAAGCGAGAATGCAATACAGCAACGACAATTTAGTTTAATTTTAGGATACGCTGCCAGGAAATAACATGTTTATATACTTGTTATATCTAAAGCTTTCGACCAAGTCTGGCATGACGCACTTCTTAATAAACTTCCCTCCTACGGTCTTCCAACTAAACTCTGCTCTTGGCTCTCCAGTTATCTTTCTAATCGACGTATATCAGTCATTGTTGATGGCCACTCTTCAAGCTTTCACGAAAATAATGCTGGAGTGCCTCAGGGTTCAGTACTAGCACCCACTTTGTTTCTTCTTCACATCAACGACCTTCTTTCTTCCACAACCAATCCCATTCATAGTTATGCTGACGATAGTACCCTTTACTACACTTTTCAGGTTCCCAAACCAATCTCTCAACCCGACTTGGAAAGCAAACGCAGGGTGATGCAGATGTCTCTTTCACAGGATCTCAATTTGATATTGGATTGGGGCGCCAAAAATCTCGTTCAATTTAATGCATCCAAAACACAATCATGTTCCTTGTCGAGAAAAAAATCATTAAACAATCATCCTTTGCTTATGAGTGGCCAGGTTTTGCAGAGCAGGGACACATTTAACCTTGTGGGCGTCACATTTGAGAATAACTTTAACTGGCATAAACACATTGTATCTATAGCCACCGCAGCTTCAAAAAAGCTTGGATTTCTTTTCCGAGCCAAAAGTATTTTTCTCCTTCCAATTTATACACTTTGTATGTGTCCCAAATTCGACCCTCTCTGGAATATTGTTCTCATGTCTGGGGAATGGCATCCCCTACAACCCTCAGCATTCTTGATGCCATTCAAAGAAGGGCTGTTCGTCTTATTAATGATCCTTTACTTACTCAAAGACTTCCTTCTCTTGCCCATCGTCGAGCTTTGGGAGATCTATCGCTCTTCTATAGATACTTTTACGGCTTCTGCTCCGACGAATTATCCAGTATAGTCCCTCCTGTTGCAGCTCCCAACAGAGAAACTCGTGGTGCCGCGCGTATGCATCCCTATACGGTCCAATTGGACAGGCCCCCGAACTTCCTATTTCGTTCGTTCTTTTATCCCTAGAGTTTCCAGACTGTGGAACCTACTGCCAGCGGAGGTATTTCCTTCCCCCCAAATCTTCAAGTTTTTAAGTCCCGTGTTAACAAACTTCCTCTTACCCTGCTTAAGACACCCACGGTACGTTAGTATTTAGGCTTTCAGCCTTCGTGGATTGTCCAAAGATAAAAAAATACTTGGACAAAATAATATAAAAACGACGGTTTTTACAACTAGATATAGCAACGACCCGGTTTGTTTGGTGCATGGGAAAATTATCTCATATTTTTAAAATTTGTTGGAAATATTTTTTCTCAATTTATAATTTCCGTTTGGATAATATCTTAACCAAAATTTCCGAGAACAAGAGAGAAAGCAATATGGCTTTTATGAGACAAAGAAAGCTTTAAGACCAAAATGATTTTTATTTAGGAACTATAGATTTCGTCTACTTCGGATCTTCTTTTCTTCGTGTTACACAACTGGAACAAGTCTCTTGAGTTTATTGCGGAATTCTAGATTGTAGCTCTTCATATATCTAAAGCTTTTAATCGCGTCTGGCTTGATGCACTCTTTAGTATGCTTTGTTGTTGGTTCTCTAGTTTTCTTTTTGATCGACGTACTCGTAGATCAGATATTGTGGAAGGCCACTCATTATAAGCTTGCACCGAAATTAATACTGGAATGCTTCAGGGCTCAGTACTAGCACCAACATTGTTTCTTCTTTACATCAACGACATTCTTTCTTCCACATATCAATTTCATTCTATGGTTTAGCTGATGATAGAACTCTTCACTCCAGTTTTCGGTTTTACAAATCAATTTCTCAAGACTGACTTGGGAAGCAAACGCCGAGCAATACAGATATCTCTTTACAGGATTAAAATTGTATTGAAGCGCCAAAAATTATTTTTTTATTTAAAAGCATCCAACACACAATAAGTTGCGGAAAAAACTTAAATACTTATCTTTTTCTTATGTGCGGCTAAGTTCTACAGAGCAAAAACATAATTAATCTTGTTGGTTTGATAATAACCTTAACAGGAATAAACACATTGTATCCATTGCCACAGAAGTTTAAAAAAGGTAGCATTTTTCTTTTGAGTCTAAAATATATTTTTTCTTTTAATCTAAACACTTTGTATGTATTCCAAATGCGATCCCCTCTGAAATATTATTTTTATATCTGAAGAATAATGTTCAAAGAAGAGTGTCCTTCTCTTATCCATCGTCGGGCTGTAAAAGGAATATCACTTTTTATAGATACTTCCACGGCTTCTGCTCCGAGAAATGTTATCAGTATAATTCTTGAAAAATAAGTTTAACCATTTTTATAATGACAGAACAATTAGAAAAAGTATTTAAAAATAGTTTAGTTAAGTCTAAGTGGCACGGAACTACTATTGAAAAATGTGGTACATTTCTAACTGAAGTAATTTATTTTTAAACTTCGTTTAAAACTTCTCCACGCCGACCTAGTTCTTTTAAATGGCGCATTCAGACCGATTTGACAATATAAATAGATAACAGAAATGTGCATGCAAGCAGGCACGTTCGTTGTCTATTTGTGTAACTAGGCGAACATTAAGAATTTTACAAGCGTAACAGTTTAAAGTGGAATGTATGGCACTGCATGAAAATTTCATTACATATTTTAGAAATCTACTTAAAATGTTAAATTGTTTTAATATTTACAAAAATAGATGTTAAAATTTAATATATTCTGCATATTTTGTTTTAATTGTAGAAAGAGAAAAAAGATGCTATCCGGTAGGTGACTTATTACAGTACACAGATGTTTACGGACGAGGCGACGCAGGATCCGAGTCTGGAATATAAACAAGTACTGTAATAACACCTAACGGACGTGTATCGTATGATATTTTATTTCATACTGTCTTTATGAAAATTAATGAATAAATATTATTTATAAAATTTTAAGAGAACATGTTGTTAGTTTCAAATTATTTCACTTAAATTACGTAGGTAACAGCCTTGTTCTCCATATCATAGGTAACTATGATTATTCTTCGCTTGTCACTGTCAAATTGATAAAAAAATATTATATTAGTTGTAGCTCCTAAACGGTATTAAATAGGTAACGCTAGATAGGTCCAAATTAAATAGAAATTACCAAATTTAGTAAAACAGAATATTTTTGAAAATGTAACAATAAGTCTGTTTTATAGTAATATGATAATTTTCATTTACTAAAGTTGGTAGAAAAATATATTTTACAAGTAGAAGTTCCTAAATAGTATTAAATAGGTAACGCTAGATATAGGTTTAAATAAAATACAAATTACCAACTTTAGTTAAACAAAATACTTTAAAAAATGTAATAAGAAGTCTGTTTTGTAGTAATCTGATCATTTATATTTACTAAAGTTGGTAAAAAAATATATTTTAAGTACAAGCAGAAATTCCTAAACGGTATTAAAATGGGTAACGCCATTTAAACGTTTAAAAACTAAAAAACACGCTTTTATATGCAACCGAACTAAAAATTAGAAAATAATTTTTCATTAAAAAATATTGTCATTTCATAGTAAAAAGCGTGGGGTGCATTTTACTATTTTTTCATAACTTTTCCATCATAGATATTTGCAAATATAATAATTATAACATTTAATATATTTATCACCCCACGCTTTTTACTATGAAATGACAATATTTTTTTTTTAATGAAAAATTATTTTCTAATTTTTAGTTCGGTTGCATATAAAAGCGTGTTTTTTAGTTTTTTTAAACTATTAATTATTTTTCATTTTTTAGTTTCTGCTACTCTTGACAAAATGGCGAAAAATTTTTTTAATGAACAAGAGTGGCAAATTTTAAAATTTTTCCAACAGATTGCAACTCACTAAAAAATTTCTTCTTCATTAAGTAGCAAAGTTTGAAATTTTGCCAACAGATGGCAATCCAGGCAATGTTTGGACCGCTGCCAATATATTGCAACCCACTAAAAAATTTCTTCTTCATTTAATAGCAAAGTTTGAAATGTTGCCAACAGATGGCAACCTAGGTGTTGTTTTTATAATATAATGGAATTTTTTTTCCTGGCGATCCAAAAAAAGATAACGGGATACTGTTTGCAGATTATTGCATTGTCATGTTTCCTTAATACGTGTGCAAAGTTTCAAAGAAATCGAATAGCTGGAAGTTGGTTAAAATTAGGCTCAAAGATTCCGTTACATAGCCAGATAGTTACAACCCAAGTTAATAAAAAGCGTGTTAACGGCATTTATTAACTGTTATTGTTCATAAAAATTGAACACCAATGGTGCAACTAACCCTATTGTGTAAAGAACTTATTAATTTTTATTGTTCATAAAAATTGAACACCAATGGTGCAACTAACCAAATTGTGTAAAAACTAAAAAATTTCTTCTTCATTTAATAGCAAAGTTTGAAATGTTGCCAACAGATGGCATCCTAGGTGTTGTTTTTATAATATAATGGAATTTTTTTTTCCTGGCGATCCAAAAAAAGATAACGGGATACTGTTTGCAGATTATTGCATTGTCATGTTTCCTTAATACGTGTGCAAAGTTTCAAAGAAATCGAATAGCTGGAAGTTGGTTAAAATTAGGCTCAAAGATTCCGTTACATAGCCAGCCAGATTGATAGATTGATAGATAGTTACAACCCAAGTTAATAAAAGTAACAACAATGATTACGTGGACATTTATAATGATACATGACAGCGTTGCTAGGCAACACATTACGGTACCAGGTACCGTAAGGTGCAATGTACCGGCCCCAAATTAATACAGGGTAAGTGGATATACTGGACAGTATGAAATAAAATAACTTTTATTAATGCTAGAGTCATGAGTAAAATAAAATAAAACATACTAATTCTAATCAAAAACAAAAAAAAAATGATACAACTATATAAAATATAAACTGTTTAAGAATTAAAAACCATCATTGTAAAATTTGTCTATATGGTAGTAAGCTTTGGGTTCTACAAAATATTTTTACCGATTTCCTAATTTTACTTAAGTACATTAATACGTCTTAGTTTAAGAGGCAAGTGATTTTACATTTTAAGACCTTTATAAATAAGGGAATTTTTGGTATTGGTAAAGGTATGTTTAAATGTTTGAACTCTACGTGTATTATGAATATAAGATGATGAGGATGATTTTGAACTTTTTATGTCTGTCTCTAAAATAAAATAGACGTCAGCGTTAAAATTTTTAGCGTTAAAATAGAATCTTTTCTCTGATAAATAAAGATCTGCAATGATTCCTTACCCTTGCGTTAGAGATATATCTTACAGCTCTCTTTTACAACACAAAAACTGAATTAAATAGTTGTTGACTACAAAACTTCCAAAATTTCTGTCTAAAACATACAAAAATGGATTTTTAAGGAAAACTTAGGCAAAAATAATAAAATAATAATATACTTAAAGAAGCGCGTAAAAGCAGAATTTCTTAATATATTTATTTTTGAAACCGCAATCTATATTTACTGAACACGCTCTGCAGAGACAAAAGCCCATTATCCGCTTTTGAGCTTGCTAGTTAAATCCTAATAGCTTCGTAATATGCCGCTGGGTCTGAAAGGGCTTTATGAATATTTTTGGAGTTATCCTTATCTATTTTAAATATCTATTAAATATAAGGGGGCTGGTTGTCGTAAATAAATATTTAAAAAATATATTTTTAAGCTAGACCGTATAGAGATACATACCTGTGGCACTACGAGTATTTATGTCAAGAACTGTAATTAAAGGAATTATACTGGACAGTTAATTGGAGCAAAAACTCTGGAAGTTCTTACAGTCCGATGAGAAGTAAAGAAAGAAGCCTTTCTGTACTAACCAGAACTAGGAATGAGCGATGTGGGAGACGCAATTTCTTAAGCCACGTACAGATTTGGATACAATCGGCGAAAACATTTGTTGGTCGACTGTATCTTGAATGTTGCACATCGGTCGGCCGACTTGTTGCAAACGCCGTGGCAACATCGGTGGGTGTTTTCATCCAAGGAATCGGCAAGTCGCCTGTTTTTCATTAAATATGGAAAACATCGGCAGGTTTGTACGAGCTTTAAAACTAGTGTGGACGCGAAACACTTGTATTTGCAAATGTTGGCCAACTTAGTTGCTGAAAAATTTTTTGAACAAGATAGAGTCGGCCGACAATGTTGTACCGATTGTATCCAAGTCTGTACATGGCTTTAGATATGAGAACAATATTCCAGAGAGGTCTTTTTTGGAATACATACAGTAAGGACCTAAAATCCATTTTTTTCTCTTTAAAATCTAAACCGTTTGGTATATTCTAATTGAATTTGGAACGATAGTATGCAGCATGAGCTGAACGGTTTCGTTCATTGACAATGCGTGGAAAGGAGACGGTCTAAAGACTAGTCAGTAAAGGTTAAACAGAGAAAGAGTTCACCTAAAACGCGAGGGAACGAGGGCAACTCCCACTTTCATCATTTCAACCGTTATCGCTAATAGCTTTGTTCGCGGGTTCGATTCTGAACCGGTTCTGGGACTATTTGCATTCGCAGTGAAAAAATCAGCGTTCGCGGTTAGTAAAATCCTGAATTTTAAGTAACAGTTCTGTGTTCGCGGGTGACAATGGAATTAGTTCGTTACCGGTTCGTCACCTGATTAGCAGTCCTGGGATTTGGGAACTAAAAGTTCAGTTCGGAATTTCATGCGCATTGTCGACATGGTCTTCTGTTTTTGTGATACAAAAATAAACCGTTGTATTACAGTTTATTTGTTTCTGCCACTTTTTATGCGGGTTAATATACCTGTTAAATTTTTTTTTATATTTTTGTGATTCTGAGCGTATATAAACAAATGATTTTAATTGTATTCCGTATGCATGTATGTATGCAATAAAATAAATAAAGATTTAATTAAAAACTATAGACAATATTACAAGATTTTACCATTTCTTGTTGTTTAAATTTTATCTTTAGTTAAATACACATACTTATGTTAAAAAAGAGAGGAGGCAGGGAATCCCTCGTCTTCCGCCGAGAGACCTTGAGTGGCTTTCGACAGTATAACAATTTACCTTTTTGTTTAAATTTAATTTTTTTGTGTAGTATCCAATTTACCCATGAAAAATCCTAACCAAAAGTCTAGATTAGAATACATCCTCAGCTGTATAGAAAATCGTTCGCGGTAGATAAAAATTCCGAACTAATAAATAACTAGACATGCGCTTTAAAATAATTCTAAACCAGTTCGGTTCTGGTTCAGAATCAGTTCATTACTAGACCCGCGAACAAAGCTATTAAATCACTCCTACTGCTTTGATAGTAAATTATACAAGTTTATTTTTATTTTATTTTCTTTCGTCTTGCTGGGGAGAGCGTATCAAGGTTAGCCCTAAATTCAAATAATATTACGTGCTTTTTGCCTCATTAGAGTTTGAAAAAATAAATTGTCAAACGACTTCTTGGGCACTATCCGCACAAGAATACCATTTAATAGGTAATATTAATTTTTTGTTCGGTAGTCTACATTTTTTTAACTATTGTTTACTGTTAACCAGCAAGGTTTAAAGGGTAATAGGAAGTCGTGAAAAATGCGTACATATGAAAACAAATTTTGTGACGTTTCGTGAGAGGCGGGGCATCAGTCCCACTTTGTCGATGCTTTACTCGCCAATGCACCATAATAGGAGAGCTTAACCTGTATACTATCGTATTAAATTTCATCATGGGGAGGAGGGGCGGATTTTAGGTCCTTACTGTAGAGGAGATTAAAAGAAAAAAACTTTCTAATACGAAAAATAATCCTGAGCTTTTTTGAAGCTGCGGTTGATGACTTATTTACTTTGTGATGGTTTCTTTTCACAAAGAAATAAAACAAATGATTACCTGAAAGTTGTGACTGCAATTTTGGTATTTAACTACATTTTTAAACATATTTAAAGGCTCTAAGGAGATACTAATTTAATAGATGGTATTTTATTTGGGTACATGCCAAAATAAAATTAAAAGTACTATAAAACCAAAAAATTTTAAACAAGTAAAAAGATAATTAAAAATCGACGTTTCGGTGGCAAATCTGCCACCGTTGTCAAGACAAATGGAATAAAAATAATAAAAATAAAAACTTACTATTACTTAGGTTTTAAAATTCAATATTTTTCTGTTTTTCTGGGATATTCGGATAATCTGAAAACTTTGACATTAAATGTCAAAACATGTTTGTTTGGTTATAGATAGTGATAGTGACATAGATAACTGGTTGCTGGTGTATTGATTGTTTATTTTACAAAAAGGTGAATAGTTAGTTAATTTTTAGTCTTCCTGAAGATACTTCAGTATCAAGCAAAGGCAACCAAGTGTTATTTAAATTAACTGAAATTGATGCTACACAATTATCTTTGTTTAATAATATATACGCACTTTCTTTGATTTTGCGTTTTTTAGAACACAAGTTTCCTTTGCTAAAATGCTCGAAGCATCCCAGTTTATTCTATGATTGTTATCAAATGCGTGTTGGCAGATTTTTGATTTATGAAATTCTGTGTTTTTAATGTATGATCTTGTGTTCTTTTATGCGTTTGGCTAATGGTCTACAAGTTTCACCTATATAAAATTTATTGCATTCGCAAGGTATTTTATAAATGACATTTTTGTATTTTTATTTAAGTTGTATGGTTTTGTTTTTGTTAATTGAGATCTGATTGTGTTTTGTGTTTTAAAGATTGTGCAAATATTAAATTTATGCCCTATTCGTTGAATTTTATTTGATAGTCCGGGAATGTATGGTAAAAATAAATTTGTAATAGGTCTATTTTGATTTTGTCTTATAACTAGAGTTTCAAATTCAAGGAAACAATTATTTATAAAATCAAGAGGATAATTATTTTGAATTAAAATATTTTTTAAATAATCTTTTTCAATATTTATATTTTGATTAGAACAAATGACTTTAATTCTATCAAATAGACTTTTACAACTTCCTTTTTAACCATTATTGGGTGATTTGAGTTAAAATTTAAGTATCTATTTGTATGTGTAGGTTTTCTGTAGATTTTTGTTTCAAAATTGTTTAAATCTTTTAAATTAAAATTTAATTTAATAATGCTGTAAGAAATCAATATTTGGCTGTAAAACCTACTCCGATACCTGTATAAAAACGGTAATAAATAAAACAGGCAATGTAATAGTTATTTTAAAAAGGTTTAATTGGCACATCCTACAAATACTTATATCACTTAATTATTTTCAGAGGAAAGGAGGGATTCCAATTCCTGATAGCAACCACTCGATGTATTCTGGTTACCACGAGGTAAGTCTCGTTTAATTCTATTAGATTTCTTCGTATGACAGATATTCTGATAGATATATGTGGTGCTTGATGCTGTTCTCCTCTTTTAACTTTTATATTGTATTTTTACTATTTCTTTTAACTTTTAAAATTAATATTATACCTACAGACCTTTAGCTATAAATAATATATTATTATTGGATAAGCATATAATTACTTATATTGACTTATAGGTTATAGAATAGAGCTTAGGACAATATTAAAGAAAGACATATATTATTAATTTCATTTTATTAAATTATGCTTTGTATACGTAAAAATTAAAAATAAATGATTATTTGTAATTTTAAACTTAAAATAGACATTTAGCATTCCTAGTATGAGGCCAATACTTAGCAGAACCTTTACACTATTACTATTTAAGTTGATACTAATAAATTCCAAAGATAATCAAACTTTTTTTTCATAAAGGAAAATTATTAGTAAAATTAGTAATTTAAATAAAATTTAAATTACATACTTATATAGGTTAGACCATGAAAAACAGTCAATAAGGACCTTTCTTTGATAAAAAAAACAACCTTAAAAAATTTGTCAAAGTATTTAGTTTGGACCATTCTATTTTAAGTTGATAATGTAAGTGTTTTATTTAAATTCATTTATTGGTAAAGGACGCTGGGTAATAAAAACAAAAATAACTAAAAATTCTTTGACTTAACCCATTCTTTTGTATGTTCACCAAAGTTGTTAAGGGTTAAAAAAATAAATATAATATGTAGATAATAAAATAAAAGCCCCCGATGCCTTCTGTTATATTTTAAATTTATTGCCATCAAGTAAATTGTTACTTACGAAGCAAATTGTTATATTCCTGCAAAAAACCGCGATTAGATCAGAGATTATGATAAAATCACTTAATGCTACTACACTACTCAAAAGAATTATCGCATATGCTCGATTTCTTCTATAAGCTTCAATACAAAAATGCTTTGATTAAAATGGCCATATCTCCTTTAATTATTATGATATCAAGACAATTAAAAAATAAAATATTAAGAAAACGTGAAGCTATAACTTTATATTAACCATTGTTTTTTACTGTTAGCAATAAATCCTACGGGGTGATAAAAAAATTGAAAAATGGATAATTTTGAATCGCCCTGTATGATGTGCTGTTGAAAGGGAGTAGTCAAATTTGTGATTATAAAATATCAGAAATGGGTAAGGGTATAAATTATTAACAAATGAGATTTCTCCCTTTTAACAGCACATTATATAGGGCGATTAAAAATTATCCATTTTTCAATTTTTTTTTATCACCCCGTAGGATTTATTGCTAACAGTAAAAACAATGGTTAATATAAAGTTATAGCTTCACGTTTTCTTAACATTTTATTTTTTTAATTGTCTTGATATCTTAATAATTAAAAGAGATATGGCCATTTTAATCAAAGCATTTTTGTATTGAAGCTTATGGAAGAAATCGAGCATATGCGATAATTCTTTTGAGTAGTGTAGTTATTTATATAATTACTTGTTTATACAGTACCTTAAAGAATTTTTATTAAAAAAAATTAAAAAGTTTTGAAATTATTTGGTAAATAAGTGTTTATTTTATATTTCATAACTTATTTGTGTATGATACGCCAGATTTTTGTTTTATTAGCTTGTATCGCTTGAAAGTAAACTCTATATTTAACTAGAATCCCATATAAAACTATTTTTATATAAATAAATATTAGGTTTTTTAATAAAAATAAATATTTATAAGAAAATTAAAAAAGGTGTTTTTACAGCAAGGTAGGTTAGTAGGTAGGTCAAAATTAATTCGACCACCGCGCCGTAATTTATCATTTAAGTAAATATGTTCTAATTGTCTAAGTTCCAAATATTAAGAAGCAATATATTTGTTTATAACTGTTTCTTAAATCTAATTTAGGAGTGTATCTAGCAACTTCCTTAGTAACAAAAATTCAGAGATGAAGATTTTGATTCACACATCTATCCACCAATTTTTATCCAAACATGTTAGTGGACTACTATTGGACCCTTAAACATAAAACCAATGAGCGCATACAGACAATAACTTTTTAATACTTTATTTTTCTAATACAAAAATTCATTCATTAGATTTCTTGTAATATTGGTTTCTCATATTTCATTCTTTTTTTTAAACTATACCAAATGGATATAAAACGATCTTATACAGGGTTGTGATTTAATAACGGATAAATTCAATAAAAGCGGGGGTATTTCTTTTTCGAAAAATCCTCGGACACGTCGATTTTATTTTTGGATCGGGCATATTCTGACTTCAAATGTAGATATACAGGGTGTCGCAAGAACGTTTGACAAGAAAAATATTTTTTTTTCAATGGAACCCCTGTATATTTTTGCATTTTCGGATTCTCAGAAAAATTCTGGACATGTTTTATGTATAATGTCATATACCTATCTTCAACTGTATACGAAATAATTACGTTTAAATAATAATTTATAACACTTTATTGCAGCATAAATTGATTAATTACATTCCACATTTTTGAAAATTATTTTATCAAATGCTGGAAGTGGCCGCCATTAACAGCTCTGCAGTACCCCAGGCGATCGATAAATTCTTGCTGTACATTTTCAACTGTGTCTGGAGAAATATTCCTAATTACATTATGAATGCGTTCTTTGAGGATATCAAGAGTGTGTGGCTTATCCTTGTACACTTCATTTTTGACATAACCCCAAAGAAAGTAGTCCAATGGATTAAGGTCGGGTGATCTAGGTGGCCACTCTATTGATCCACGTCTGCCTATCCACCGATTTGGGAAAACATCATCTAGAATCTTCTAACAATAGCAGTATAGTGGGAGGCGCCCCATCCTGTTGAAACCATAATTCTTGATTTGGCACGTCAGGGTTATTTTCATCAGGATACAGTGTCGCAAGTGCTGGAATCAAGTTGTCTACTAAAAAGTCATGATAACGCTGTCCCGTCAAATTTCCTTCAAAGAAGTATGGTCCAATTACTCTGTTATTAATAATCCCTGCCCATACATTCACCTTTTGATAATTCTGAGAATGACTTTCCCTAAACCAGTGTGGATTTTCAGGTGCCCAGTACCTAAAATTATGCCTATTTACTTGTCCATTTAAACAAAAAGTTGCCTCGTCTGAAAAGCATATCTGTTTCACTAGTCTAGGGTTATTATCAGTTATCTCGGTCATGGTCTCACAAAACTCGTTTCTGCGATCTGGATCATCTTCTAGTAGCTCTTGAAGTAATTGCATTTTATAAGGGTGCCAATTTTCCTTCTTTAAAAATTTTGTTACAGTCGATCTATGAAGCGTATTATCCAAAGCGAGCTGAGTACTTGAGAGGTTCGGATTTTCATGTAATGAAAGCAGGATATCCAGTTTTTTATTATTTGGAACGCCGGCCCTTCCTGATCTGCCAATATCCTTAACAGTTCCAGTCTCTCTCCACTTAGCCTCAATTCTACTGATTGTAGACTGACTTACAGGTTCTCTGTTCGGATGTTTATTGTTGAACATAATTCGAACTTCGTTGTGTGTTCTAGTTTTCTCATCACAGCCAAGCATAATTAATATTTCGATTCTCTGAGTCTCAGTTAAACGCATTGTAATTATTTTCAATTAACAATAGATTTGAAAACTTTTAAATAATTGACACCTATTTGAAGTCTATGTCAAATATTCACAAACAGAGGGTATAGGTAATTGCAATGACTGGTTATAAAACGTTTAAACTGATTTGAGATGCTGTTAATGGCGGCCACTTCCAGCATTTGATAAAATAATTTTCAAAAATGTGGAATGTAATTAATCAATTTATGCTGCAATAAAGTGTTATAAATTATTATTTAAACGTAATTATTTCGTAAACAGTTGAAGATAGGTATATGACATTATACATAAAACATGTCCAGAATTTTCCTGAGAATCCGAAAATGCAAAAATATACAGGGGGTTCCATTGAAAAAAATATATTTTTCTTGTCAAACGTTCTTGCGACACCCTGTATATCTACATTTGAAGTCAGAATATGCCCGATCCAAAAATAAAATCGACGTGTCCGAGGATTTTTTCGAAAAAGAAATACCCCCGCTTTTATTGAATTTATCCGTTATTAAATCACAACCCTGTATACAGGGTGTTCATTTATAAAACTTTCCACTGAAGTTATCTCGAAACGAGACAGATTTGAGAAAATCACGAAACACGTCAAGATATTTATTGAGGGGGAACATTTTTTACAAAAATTGACGGCGCCCCTTTAACTCCTCACCACCAGGCCACCACCCCAAAATTCTTAAATGAGAAGGCGGGTCGAGTAATACATCATTTTAAAGCTTCCTGACGAGTACTTTCATAACCCTAGAATATGAAGTCAATATCTTCACCTATTACAGTCGGCGGTACTTTAAAATTACCTAAATACTGATTTGGATGGCCATACTCGAAACTAATAAAGTTAGATGTACCTAATGTGGTGTTTTCTTAAAGCTCTTTTAAAGGTCTTTTTAATGGTGATACTGGTAGTAATATACAGGGTAGAAGAAAAAGTACATATTTTTTTATTTAAGAACCCTGTATATTATTTTACCATTAAAAAGATCTTTAAAATGAGCTTTAAGAAAATACCACATTAAGTACATCTAACTTTATTAGTTTCTGGAAATATGACCATCCAAATCAGGTATTTAGGTAATTTTTAAAGTACCGCCATTTTGTAATAGGTGAAGATATTGACTTCATATTCTAGGGTTATAAAGTACTCGTCAGGAGCTTTAAAATGATGTATCACTGACCCGCTTTCTTATTTAAGAATTTTGGGGTGGTGGCCTTGGTGGTTAAGGGTTAAAGGGGCGCCGTCCAATTTATTGTAAAAACGTTCCCCCTCAATAAAATATCTTGACGTGTTTCGGCGATTTTCTCAAATCTGTCGCGTTTCAAAGATAACTTGAGTGGAAAGTTTTCAAATGAACACCCTGTATAAATTTACCGACAGGTACAGTGATAATATTATTGTACATAACTTCTAAAAGGTGCGAACAAAATAATACCACAAATCTCTAAGGCTAAAATATTGCGATTTAACCCATTTTACCTTAGTCCAAAAGCGAATGGTTTCGAGATACACGGTGTCAAAAATATATTCTGAATCTCGTTTTTAACACGCTTTTATTAACTTGGGTTGTAACTATCTATCTGGCTGCCTATGTAACGGAATCTTTGAGCCTAATTTTAACCAACTTCCAGCTATTCGATTTCTTTGAAACTTTGCACACGTATTAAGGAAACATGACAATGCAATAATCTGCAAACAGTATCCCGTTATCTTTTTTGGATCGCCAGGAAAAAATTCCATTATATTATAAAAACAACACCTAGGATGCCATCTGTTGGAAAAATTTCAAACTTTGCTATTAAATGAAGAAGAAATTTTTTAGTGGATTGCAAAATGTTGGCAACGGTCCAAACATTGCCTGGATTGCCATCTGTTGGCAAAATTTGAAACTTTGCTACTTAATGAAGAAGAAATTTTTTTAGTGAGTTGCAATCTTTTGCAAATTTTAAAATTTGCTACCATTGTCATTTCATAGGGGGCTGGTTATTTTCTTTTTGCTGCTTAATTAAATAGTATGTTCTAATTTACTGTTATATTAAGAATTTTGTGCAATATAACGAACTAAAAAATGAAAAATAATTAATAGTTTAAAAAAACTAAAAAACACGCTTTTATATGCAACCGAACTAAAAATTAAAAAATAATTTTTCATTAAAAAATATTTTCACTTCATAGTAAAAAGCGTAGAGTGCATTTTACTATTTTTTCATAACTTTTCCATCATAGATATTGGCAAATATAATAATTATAACATTTAATATATTAAGCACCCCACGCTTTTTACTATGAAGTGAAAATATTTTTTTTAATGAAAAATTATTTTTTAATTTTTAGTTCGGTTGCATATAAAAGCGTGTTTTTTTAGTTTTTTTAAACTATTAATTATTTATAAATAGTTTTGTTACTTATAAGTATATTGTAACAATATAGAAGTTTTGGGAGGTAGGTTTTAGGAGTTAACTGGCATAAACACATTGTATCTATAGCCACCGCGGCTTCAAAAAGCTTAGATTTCTTTTTCCGAGCCAAAAAGTATTTTCTCCTTCCAATTTATACACTTTGTAAGTGTCCCAAATTCGACCCTCTCTGGAATATTGTTCTCATGTCTGGGGAATGGCATCTCCCTACAACCCTCAGCATTCTTGATGCCATTCAAAGAAGGGCTGTTCGTCTTATTAATGATCCTTTACTTACTCAAAGACTTCCTTCTCTTGCCCATCGTTGAGCTGTGGGAGATCTATCGCTCTTCTATAGATACTTTTACGGCTTACTGCTCCGACGAATTATCCAGTATAGTCCCTCCTCTCGCAGCTCCCAACAGAGAAACTCGTGGTGCCGCGCGTATGCATCCCTATACGGTTCAATTGGACAGGCCCCATTTCGATTCGTTCTTTTATCCCTAGAGTTTCCTAGACTGAGGAACCTACTGCCAGCGGAGGTCTTTCCTTCCCCCCAAATCTTCAAGTTTTAAGTCCCGTGTTAACAAACTTCCTCTTACCCTGCTTAAGACACCCACGGTACTTTGGTATTTAGGCTTTCAGCCTTGCGTTGGATTCTCCAAGGGCTGTAAAAAAAACTTTATATTTAATAAATGTTTTAGAAAAAATTAAGCTTTTTATATATTATTAAGAGCTATTCTGCTCTTGCAAAAAATTAATATAAATTAAAGATTACTTTAACAAAAGTAAATTATTAACATTGTTTACAACATAGGTTTAATAAGATTCCGGTTAAAATTATTTTAAGATAGTCTAATCATAAAATAAGTTCTTAACAAGGCTGCCAGACGTGAACTAATCCATTAGACGCGCCACAAAAATGTGGAAAATTTTCTTTTTAAAAAATGACTGATGGTCTGACTTTGACATAACTTTTTTAAAATTAATGGACTGGTAAAAGATACATCGACTTAAGTATCATAACCATTTTAAGAAAATAAAAAAACAGTATATGAAAGTGTTTAGCCATATAAAGGGTTTTTTTATAGTTTATTTTGTTTTTCTGGAAATATAAATTTAAACAAAATAATATTTTACGGTTCTTCAGAATAAAGATATTAATGAAATATTTAAAAAAATAAACCTTTTATACAGGATGTTTCCTAATTGTGTTAGAAAAATTTAAGGGCGTAGCCCTCAAATTTTTTGTTCTCAAGATACTGGGTGTTAAACTTAAATATTTCTAAAAACACTTTTTTTTCTAGTAAAATTTGTTAGAATAGATATAGACGTTATTTAATAAGGTATTTGTGGTTTTTGGTACATATTTGCTTATAAGAAGTTATAACACCTAATTTTTAAAAGAAAAATGCTCTTGTAATTTTTATGGTCCAGGACTATGCAGTTTAGCGGATTTTATATTTTTTCCAGAAAACTAACCAAGCTACTTAAAATAATGAAAACACAAAAAGTTGTATTTTTAGGGGTTTCAACTGGAAAAAAATAAAAGTTGCAAAAATGCCAGTGGCGTACATTTTTGTCAATTATATTGGCAGAGATGCGTCCCACGCTGCCACTGGTCTCACAAATTAAAAATAAGTTTGGGGCTAAATTAACTTCCTATTTTAACAAATACCACAACCAAATTTTATTAAAATCGGATATAGGCATATTTAACCTATTATTAAAAGCACGATTTTCTTTTTAAAGTTTAACACCCTGTATTTTAGAAACAACGCTATTCCGGACCTATGTTTATATAAACTTTTTTTTCATAAAATAGGCTCAGGAGTACGCCTATTAATTTTTATGCCATTAGGAAACACCCTGTATATTATAAAAAGCTATCCTGCTTTGTTTCTTAAAATATTTATTAAATATCTTAATTTTGAAGAAAACCAAATAAAATTTTATTTAAATAAACCCATTATTTACTTTTTATAAAAACTTAAATCAAAATAAATTTTTGACACCTGTATCTTCGAAATCATTTACGTTTAAATTAAGATAAGTTTGGTTAGTTTACATATACTAAGTGACATAGAAATCCGAACACCCAGTTTAAATGGTTTTATTTTTAATGAAATATAGTGAATTTATCTTACTGTAAATAACAATTGATAAAATTTTCAGCCTTATCAGTTCGACATTCCGGTTTTTATACTGTTTTTTTTATTCACTAACGATCTAAATGAATATTGCAGCCGCAGTAAAGATCCAAATTTGGCGGATTTTGGTTGTTGACATTCTTTACGATTGGTTA
Source organism: Listronotus bonariensis (assembly GCA_014170235.1). Lineage (NCBI taxonomy): Eukaryota > Metazoa > Arthropoda > Insecta > Coleoptera > Curculionidae > Listronotus > Listronotus bonariensis. Next base: position 41,196 of record JACEGR010006511.1, on the reverse strand, counting down.
CGATGCCTAGAGTACGAAGACCTGTCAACTAAGTGAGTTGATAGGACCGTATAGTGGGACTTCAGGAAGCTGCACTTCGGGAAATTGCAGTTAGACTGCAAAGAAGTGTAGACACTGTGGTTAGGTGTTGTCAGGCATGGCTTCAAGAAGGCCGTACGCAAAGAGCAAGGGCACTGGACGCCGCCGTAGAACAACAGACCGTGAAGATCGCCGCCTAAGATTATTGGCCTTAAGGGACCGTTTCTCCACTACCAGGTCCATTGCAAATGAATGGTTTGCAGAACACGGAAGCCCTATTGGCATGCGAAGTGTTTACCGACGAATTTGAAGTTTTCGCCTGTTTTCATACCGGCCACACTAGGTCCTCCCTCCCTTTAACTCGAGAACACCGACGTAATTGCCTTAAGTGGTGCAGACAACGGTCACTCTGGGATCAGGAATGGAACAGTATTGTCTTTAGTGACGAGTCTCGATTTTGTTTAGGCATGCACGATGGTCGAGCCAGGGTTAGAAGGCGACGTGGTGAAAGGAGGAATCCACAGTTTTTGTTGAAAGACATGTTCATCACACTGTTAAAGTTATGGTTTGGGGTGCTATAGCTTATGGCTCCAGGTCACCTTTAATCTTCATCAGAGGTAACATGAACGCGCAGTGTTATATCCAAGAAGTTCTAGAACCCCATCTTTACCCTATCTTGACACTCGGGAAAATCCAACTTTCCAACAAGATAATGCCCGACCACATGTTGCAAAAGTCACAATAGACTTCTTTCAACGTAATGATGTCACATTGTTACCATGACCACCAAGATCTCCCCGACTTATCCCCAATTCAGCACGTGTGGGATATGATGGGTAGGAGATTGCTCAATTTGCAACGTCCTCCTCAGACTCTAGAAGCACTTCAAGAGGAGTTGGTGGTTGCCTGGAATGAGATACTACAGGAGGACATTGACCACCTGATCAGAAGCATGCCTAGGTGTTGGAGAATGCGTGAACACATCGGGTGCATCCACACAGTATTAAAGGTAAAAGGGCTTTTAAACCTATGCAATCATTTGGAATTTTTTATCATTTACTTATTATGCTTCATTAAGTACTTATACAAAATTTTATTAAAATAAAACCATTTAAACTGGGTGTTCGGATTTCTATGTCACTTAGTATATTTTAGCTCTCAGACATTTGTTGTTTAATATTTTTCGAACCTTTCAGAGAGTAGACGAAAGCGATAAAACATTATAACGCCTTACGTGATTAACTACCTATTAATACTATTTATTTGTGTATTTTGTGTTTCTTGTTTCACCTCCTTCTTCGAAAACATGTTTTGATTAAAAGAGTTGAATAGAAATAGATAAATTAATGGAAGCTTAAAGCTTAAGTACACAAACATAACCCTTTTAGGACTCGGTCCCGTGGAACTTCTACCTGGTATTTATAACGAAGAGGATTATCGGTCACCCAGCGAAGACTCAGGACTCGGCATGGATTTGCGGATAAACAAGTTCCAAGGTGAGAAAACACCGGTTGCAACAGCTTTAAACATTTGCGAAATCGAAAACAAGTTTCGTGTATGTTAAAAATAAAAGAATTTGATATAGAATTAAAAGCGTATCAGTTTGCTTATTAATACTATTTTGTAAATTTTAAAATATTTTTGATTTGAGTAATACCATACAGGGTGTCCAGAAAGGTGAGGTTAAAACGATAGGGGTAATAGAATGAGCCAAAATAATGTAAGTACTTTTATATAAAAAAAAAGTTCTATTGCTCTTTGTAAGGAATATCTTTGGAATAGTTGGCTATGGCCGTACCTAGAAATCAACAATAAAAACACATATCGATTTATCAGCGACAATTTAGATCATTAACTTTATAATTAATCGTCAAACCGAACACGATACGGGAACCAAAAGAATCCGCATTTCTCATTTTGTTATTAATTTCCACATGTATCATAGTTGATAAAAGATAATAAAACAAATTCTTTCAGTTTAGAAATCAATTTGGCGACGAAAGATTTAATCAAATGCTCAAATATCTACACCGCCGCAGGTCGGGTTCAAAACTCATTTACGTTGGCCATTCACACTCTGCTAAGCGGAAATTAGCTTTTCGACCACCATATTTTTAGTAGCTTAGTTAACAAACTCATAGAAAAAATCGCTTCATGCAAGATCACGTCGATTCTTCATTAAATTGGCTGATTATTGTGCCTGGTTCAAATCTATCGTCCGTTTATTAAAGTTTCCGAGATCTTTTAATAGGACACTTACCGTAAATAACTCTGTATAAATTGCATTGCCTATAATTTTCTGATGAAAATAAGAAGCTATTAGCAACTATGCAATAAATCAAATGTACAATTAAGCAAACTGTTACGCTCCTACTAACCTGTTTGTGGTTTAATTTTCGTGACGTGTGGTGAATTCCTAATTAATAGTTGTTGATGGTAAACAAGATCATATAGCTTTGGCTTAAAGAAGCTTGCAAAGTTCAAAGTTTACATCAACCGGGTTTCTCAAAGTTTCGTTCATATTTTGATTTATTTTAGTTAATAACTCTCCTATCAAAACTGACATAGAAACAAGTTTCGTAAACTTTATACAATCTTGTGAAAGTAACTTATGTGAAAATACAAACTAATTATAGATAAGGTATTGGAAATTTAAATATCTCGGAGTTTCTTAAAGATGTGAAGAAGTGCGAAGACCTGACAAAGTAAGGCACAAAATTATTTATTAAAACTAGGTACTCCTTAATGCCTAAAATTGTAATGCATGGTGCCCGTCTATATTTTAACCCATTTTAATTATGAATAACTTTAGAACAAATAAAATTGCCTAGATGTGGTTTTCGCAGAAAGCAATCGTGTTTTTTTAACTTATTTTATCATATCTTCGCCATTTTGTTGTGACATTTTATTAGTACAAAAAAGGGTTGATTTTCGTAAACAGGATGAGCTAAATAGCATAACACATAAGCAATGTGTGAACAAGAGACAATATAACTTAATCCCGGCATGTAAACATGCGTGACTAATACCGCTTTTGGTATTCTACTCACCGATGTACGCCAAAACTGCTTGCTAAGCAGTATATGGAAACTATAAAAATATCCTGTTTATCTTTCCATAGTAAAAGAAGAATTTCGAAATTCCATTGTCTTTATCACACAACGTTTCGGCAGTACTATCTCTGTTCGTTCTTGGTGTGAAGTGAGATAGACAAGAAAGACATAAAGAACGACATGAGATAGTATTGCCCGTCGTGTAAATAAATTACTAAACACATTGAAAGTCCGAAATTTTTTTACTTACTAAATCATTGAAAAGATAGTACTTCCCATTGTGTAAATAAATTATTAAAGACATTGAAAGTCCGAAATTCTTTTTTACTTCAATCAACATCATTGGGGGCATTCAGAGCTCCTCAGCCGCTTAGCCGCCGGGGAAGTGGAATGTCAAAACTCTCAAATTAAACCAAAATGATGGATTTATCTTGACAGTTTTGACTCTCCTTACCTAGCGGCTAACCGGCTAAGTACTACTAAATGCGCACCTTGCTTACCATATTCAGACATATGTTTCATATTTTTTAAATAAAAATGCTTTGCCTCTATAGAAATGTGGTAGCATGAGCTTGAGGTAATTTAAAAATAACGGATTTATTTGACGAAAAAAACTCGTACATGCAAGGTGACAGAAAAAATATGGCAAGAAAGCTATTAGTCGCATCAGTCTAGATTACTTTGTTAAAACATTTTTGTTAATATTGTGAATGCTTTGCTTTGTTGCTTATTTTTTTCTGATTTTTTGTAGCATAAACTTTTATTGTCAAATAATACTCTTAATTGCCAAAAATCAATTTTTGAGGTCAATCCGTAAATTTTAATCACTATGGTAAACTTTATTTTATTTAGTGGTAAATATTGCGATATAAAAATACAGGTATTTCATTTCAAATTATATAGTTACCCTATCCAAAAACAACAATATGATCGTTTTTGTGTTATTGAAATTTCTACAACAAAATGGTGAAGATAAGATAAAAAAATAAATCGTAGGCTTAGTTTTTTGTGATCAAAATGGGCGAATATATGGACAGCTACCGATTTTAGTATAGCCAACTAAATGTACGTAAAATATTATTGTTTTTAAGAAATTTATGCGTTGAAACAAATAAATGATCGCCGAAATATAATGTTAACCAACTGGGGCATTAACTGACGAATAATTATGTTAACCCTAAAGAACAGGTTTCTTTGATACCACCCTATAGTACAAAAAACACAAAAAACCCTAATTATACAGTTAGAAGAACTAATAATGAGGTATATTGATTTTAAAACAAAACTTTGCAATATACAAAGTGTCTTAAGTCGAGACTTCCCCTTCTAACTTTTGAGTTGTTTGGTATTTTTCGTTAAAAGTCAGGACATAAGTAAAACAATATAAACCAAATATATATATATATATATAGTATATATATATATAGTATATATATATATATATATATATATATATATATATATATATATATATATATATATATATATATATATATATATATATATATATATATATATATATAATTGAATGGTGCTTGAGCCTTGATATAAATACATTAATAAAAGGTAAAGTTCTTTGGGCATATGGCTCATCAATGACTGTAAATATAAATAAATTAAAAACAATACCTGTAATAACAGTATGTTGCATTTTTAACTTTTTGCCATATACAACTAGATGGCGTATTTTTTACCTACCACCTTTAACCTCTCGATGCTATGGCTGGCTTTTTAAATTTCTTGGTGAGATGGCACCGCTGTCTGTATTTATTAGTTCTGGGATCCAGAAAGAATATTTACAGTCAGTCGGGGCGTCATCAGGCGTCTAGCGACCTGGAAGCGGTCTGACAAGTCTTAACGAAGACGAAACACGTGTCACCGTCTTGGTCGGGCCCCGGGTATTCCATTTTCTTTGGAGACTCCGTAATTTTTAAACAACCAACCATAGTAGGCCGAATTCTTACAGGGTATTTTTTTTTATTTATTTATATTTTACAGTCGTTGATGAGCCATATGCCCAAAGAACTTTACCTTTTATTAATATATATATATATATATATATATATATATATATATATATATATATATATATATATATATATATATATATATATATATATATTTGTCCATTATTTTAATACCAATATCATCATTAAAAAGAGCTTTTAAAAAAGGTTTTAAGAAATTACCACATTAAGTATATCTAACTTTATTAGTTTCGAAGATATGGTTATCAAAAGGTAATTATTAAAGTACCGCCATTTTAAAGATACTTACTTTATGTTCTGGGTTTGTATGGTGCTCCTCAAGAGCTTTAAAATAGTGTGCCACAAGACCTTCCTATGACATTTATTTTGTTTTCAAAATGACGCCTAACTTTCAGTTTGACATTTATATCTGTCATTTCTTGCCTATATTTTGGTTTATGTTATCGTACTAAAGTCCTTAAATTTTCATAACAAAATACAGAACAATTCAGAAGATATTAGGAGGAGTCCTGATACGTACTGTATATTTTAAGCACTGATTGTATTTCTATCCTTTATTAGCTCTACCAAAAAAAAAAAGGATAAATATACACTCAAGACATACTAGCCTAAAATGAAAGAATTAAACAAAGCAAGAAAAACCTGGTATAGTAATTTAATATATTCCTTTCTGGAATTTTAGAAATCGTCCTCCCAGCGCTTCCAGGCAAAACCGTTGAGTGAAATTATAGAGGATGGCCGTCAGGTGAATAATTTTTTTTTGTTATATCCTTAATAATTATTATATTCTACTACTTTTATATTTTTTTACTATTTAAAAGTAGGCTTGTAAAAAACGCAAAATAACTTTATTTAAAAAAACTGTTTTCCTGAATTTAAGTTGATAAAATAAAGGTAGGTATAGTTAGACCCATATTTATTTCATTCTGAAAGCGATGCCGCCAAGTACACAAAAAATAATAAAGCAAATAAACCCTTTTGTGAACAATGATTTATTGCAGCAAAAATATTCAACCCGACGACGACGACTACGTTACAGGTTTTATGGCACGCCAGAGACGAAATAAGAGGATGTTTTTAAGTACGTGATACGTGTTTTCGCAATATTTTTATTTATTTATCTAAAAAATATGTAATCAGGCTCTTTCGAGGCTATGTGCTTTCGAAAGGTTTGTTTACTTTATCATTTTTCGTGTACTTGACGGCATCGCTTTTAGAATGAAATTAATATAGTCCTAACTATATAGACTAGTCATTACATTGCGAAAATTTGCTAATAAATCAATATTAGGCTTAAAATCAATCAAAACAGGTCAGTTTTACCTTATGAGTTTAATTTTATTAGAGTTATTCATGTAATACACTTAACGTGGATATTTTTATCATAGGTTTGAAAAAAAAGGGTTATTTTGCGTTTTACTAGAGCACTGGCACCAACATATTTCTATCATAAACTTTCTTGCACTTTAACATGATAGTGTGTTTGCATTTTGGCCTGTTACTGTTATAGCTTGTAAAGCTTTTAGTGTTTTTACAGGTAAAAAAACAACAAACATTTTTTGAAATTTTGTAGATATTGAAGGTTAGATATTCGGAAGTATGCGAAACCACAATGATAAATGAATACTGATACTACAAGTTCCGAATAGGAAGCGACATTCACCCATCTGTTGAGCAGTTAAAAAACTATTATATTAAAAATAGTTTTTAAATAAAGTTATCGATAAGAAGTGTTTTATATTAAATATAGTTTAAACAAAATATTATTTGGCTTTTCTCAGAATAAAATTAAAAAGTTTATTTAACATTTTATGAAAATTAAAACTTTTATACATTATGTAGAACAATTCTGCTCTTACACAATATAATAAAAGTTGTTATTACTTTAAAAGAAATAAAATAATGAAATATTTAATATTAAGTTACTTACAATACAAAGGTTTCAATTTCATTATTTTATTTCTTTTAAAGTAATAATAACTTTTAGTATATTGTGTAAGAGCAGAATAGTTCTGCATAATGTATAAAAGTTTTAATTTTCATAAAATGTTAAATAAACTTTTTAATTTTATTCTGGAGAAAAGCCAAATAATATTTTGTTTAAATTTAATCCCCCAGAAAACAAATAAAGCATAAAATATTAAATATAGTATTTAAATAATGGTATTGGCACCGGCTTGCATAAATAATTATGTTCAAGGCAATATTTAAATAAGAAGAAATTGGAAATTTTTAACACGCCCTGTTTAATGGTATTTTTTAAATTCTAAATGTAGTAAAATATAGCCTTAACACATAGCTATATGTAAATCAAAGAAATAACCTAAAATTTTTGTCGCACCCTGTGTAGAGACAACCCTTATATTTTTAAAAACATTTAAAAGCCAGTTAATAAAATATGTATTTTTTTATCTTTGAACAAACCACGAAGGCTAAAAGCCTAAATACTAACGTACCGTGGGTGTCTTAAGCGAGGTAAGAGGGAGTTTGTTGACACGGGACTTAAATACTTGAAGATTTGGGGGAAGGAAAGACCTCCGCGGGCAGCAGGTTCCACAATCTAGAAACTCTAGGGATAAAAGAACGAACAAAGTGGGAAGTTTGGGGCCTGTTCAGTTGGACCGTATAGGGATGCATACGCGCGGCACCACGAGTTTCTCTGTTGTGAACCGTGAGTGCAGGAACTGTACTGGACAATTCTTCAGAGCAGAAGCCATAAAGTACCTATAAATATACGATAAATCCCCCACAGCCCGACGATGGGCAAGAGAGAGCCTTTTGTAAGTGAAGGATCAATAATGAGACGAATAGCTCTTCTTTGAATGGAATCAAAAATGCTTAGAGTTGTGGGGGACGCCATGCTTCAGATATGAGAACAATATTCCAATGGAGGTCAGATTTGGGACACATACAAGGTGTATAAATTAAAAGGAGAAAAATACTGGCTCGAAAGATAAATCCAAGTTTTTTTGAAGCTACCGTGACTATAGATACAATGTGTTTATGCCAGTTTAGGTTACTTTCAAATGTGACGCCCACAAGATTGAAGGTGTTTTTGCTCTGTAAAACATGGCCGCTCATAAGTATAGGATAAATATTTGATGACTCTTTTCGCGACAACGAACATGATTGTGTTTTGGATGCATTAAAATGGATGAGATTTTTGGCGCCCCAATCGAATACTAAATTAAGATCCTGCGAAAGAGATATCTGTATCGCTCTGCGTTTGTTTTCCAAAACAGGTTTAGTGATGGGTTTAGGAACCTGAAAACTGGAGTGAAGGGGTACTATCGTCGGCAAAACTATGAATGGAATTAGTTGTGGACGAGAGAAGGTCGTTGATGTGAAGAAGAAACAATGTTGGTGCTAGAACTGAGCCCTGAGGCACTCCAGCATTTACTTAGTGAAAGCTTGAAAAATGGCCGTCCACAATAACTGATATACGTCCATCAGATAAATAACTAGAGAGCCAAGTACAGAGTTTAGTTGAAAGGCCATGGGAGGGAAGTTTTTTAAAAAGTGCGGATGCCAGACTTGGTCAAAAGCTTTGGATATATTAAGAGCAATGATCTGGGACTCACCTAGAAACCCAATTACAGCAGTGTGATACGAAGGAAAGAAGATCTGCTGTAGATCGTTTGTGTCGAAATCTATTCTGCTTGTTTTGCAAAATTTTGTGTTTTTCCAAATACTTAGGAATTTGTGAACTAATGAATTTTTAAATTACACTAAGTGCACCAAAAGAAAGTAATAATTTTTAAAATTCTAAATTTAAAAAATGTCCCTAGGCTTTATTTATAAAACTGGAAAAAAAGGTAATATATTAGTACTGTCATGTAAAGTATAAAAATTAAAATTGCCATTATATAGGGTGTGTCAAAAATTTTGAGTTTATTTTTTAAATTTAAATATAGCCTTAAAAATATTTTTTTATGGAAAGCTTGTGGCAATACCTTTGTTTTTTTGTTTAAATACTATATTTAATATAAAATAGTTTTTATTCGGTAAACAGATGGGTGCAGGTCGATTTCTAATCGGATTTTAGACTACTGTTCAATTTTTGACATCTTGTATACTGGTAACCCATTTTTTGAAACATGCTAAGGCTAGTTTATAAAATATCGATGGAAGTTTTAGTTAAATATGTATTTTTTATCAACACAGAATTTACCAAAAATTAAATGTAAAAAAATTACCATAACTTTATTAGTCATTTATTAGTACTGCCATATAAAATAAAGACATTATACAAGGTAACTCAAAAACTTTATTTATTATTTTTTTAAAACAATCATAGCCTTATCTAGTAAACAGATGAATGAAGGTCATTTGCTAGTCAGATCTTAGAATATACGTACCAATTATCCGTCCAACTTATTCTTCTTCACTGAATCATGTATCGCATTATAAATTAAATTAAATTAAAATAATTTTGAAATAATAATACATGAGCAAGGTCTGCATTTTTGACTTATAAATAACAATTTTAATTTTTTTTTATTTTTGACATCCCACGTTCCCTCTCTTCCGTCAACGTTGTCCAAGCACTGAAACATGCAGTTGTGCATTTCACAGCACCTTTTAGACAAAGCGGTAGTGCCACCAAGGTCGTTATTTTTAAATAACTACTACCTAAATATGTCTCCCCGCTGGGAATCGAACCGCCGACCTCTGGCTTCGAAGATCAAAGCTCTGTCCACTAGGCCACGGGGAGACAATTTTAAATGTGAAAGTGATAGCTGGCTTACTTTCGGAATATGTATTTTTTAATGAAAATGGTAATACCTACCTCCTAAGTGATTTCGACCATTTCTTGTAGCAGGAAAAAATGCCAGGTAACTCGTGGTTTTCTTACGTCTCTTTTAACAAATTGCTAAACTTTTGTAATCTCAGAAAACACTGTATTGAAAGAACCTTAAATATATTAAAAATATAAAATATACCAAGTGACATAGAAATCCGAACACCCAGTTTAAATGGCTTTATTTTAATAAAATTTTGTGTAAGTACTTAGTAAAGCATAATAAGTAAATGATAAAAATTTCAAAATGATTGCATTGGTTTAAAGCCCTTTTACCTTTAATAATGTGTGGATGCACCCCTGATGTGTTACGCATTCTCCAAAGCGCCTAGGCATGCTTCTGATCGGGTGGTCAATATCCTCCTGTGGTATCTCATTCCAGGCAACCACCAACACCTCTCGAAGTGCTTCTAGAGTCTGAGGAGGACGTTGCAAATTGAGCAATCTCCTACCCATCATATCCCACACGTGCTCAATTGGGGATAAGTCGGGAGATCTTGGTGGCCATGGTAACAATGTGACATCATTACGTTGAAAGAAGTCTATTGTGACTCTTGCAACATGTAGTCGGGCATTATCTTCTTGGAAAGTTGGATTTGCCAGAGTGTCAAGATAGGGTAAAAGATGGGGTTCTAGAACTTCTTGGATATAACGCTGCGCGTTCATGTTACCTCTGATGAAAATTAAAGGTGACCTGGAGCCATAAGCTATAGCACCCCAAACCATAACTCCAACAGTGTGATGAACATGTCTTCCAACAAAAAACTGTGGATTCCTTCTTTCACCACGTCGCCTTCTAACCCAGGCTCGACTATAGTGCATGCCTAAACAAAATCGAGACTCGTCACTAAAGACAATACTGTTCCATTCCTGATCCCAGAGTGACCTTTGTCTGCACCCCTCAAGGCGATTACGTCGGTGTTCTCGAGTTAAAGGGAGGACCCAGTGTGGCCGGTATGAAAACAGGCGAAAACTTCTCATTCGTCGGTAAACACTTCGCATGCCAATAGGTCTTCCGTGTTCTGCAAACCATTCATTTGCAATGGACCTGGTAGTGGAGAAACGGTCCCTTAAGGCCAATAATCTTAGGCGGCGATCTTCACGGTCTGTTGTTCTACGGCGGCGTCCAGTGCCCCTTGCTCTTTGCGTACGGCCTTCTTGAAGCCATGCACACACCTAATCAAAGTGTCTACACTTCTTTGCACTCTAACTGCAATTTCCCGAAAAAAAGTCCAGCTTCCCGAAGTCCCACTATACGGCCTCTATCAAACTCACTAAGTTGACGAAATCGTACAGGTCTTTGTACTTCTAGGCATCGTAACCAATCGTAAAGAATGTCAACAACCAAAATCCGCCAAATTTGGATCTTTACTGCGGCTGCAATATTCATTTTTAGATCGTTAGTGAATTAAAAAAAACAGTATAAAAACCGGAATGTCGAACTGATAAGGCTGAAAATTTTATCAATTGTTATTTACAGTAAGATAAATAAATTTACTAAATTTCATTAAAATAAAACTATTTAAACTGGGTGTTCGGATTTCTATGTCACTTAGTATAAATATGAAAATGGCAATACCTACCTCCTAAGTGATTTCAACCATTTCTTGTAGCAGGAAAAAAAATTCCAGGTAACTCGTGGTTTTCTTACGCCTCTTTTAACAAATTGCTAAACTTTTGTAATCTCATAAAACACTGTATTGAAAGAACCTTAAATATAACAGTCTTTAACTACTGTAACTTCGTTCGAAGTAAATAAGCTCCTTTGCTTTAATATAAAGTGGTCTCCGTTGTCCTGCTACTTTATTTACTTACATTCGAAACCTTAGCTTGTGGCTTAATAACCCCTGCCGTCCAGTTTTCCTGCTGACCTATCGATTCTTGGTTGCACTGCTGAAATCCGTTTAGGTTTAGTTTGTAGGCGAGAAAATTTGTTTTCATTATTTATTTGAATGAATTTAGGCGTATTTTACAAACTATGCATAGGTTTAGTTTTTCTTGTAAATCTGATTGGTTATTTTCCTGCAGAATGTATAAAAATAACTAAAAATTAACATGACGTATTAATGTGTTTAAAATAACACCTCAATATAAAATAGAAAAAGTATAATACCCAAAATGTATCTACCCAGCAAACACTATTTGCCGGCAATGTACATTTTTCATATTGGCATTGATGGTAAAGCATTGGCAATTGGTGGCAATATTATGCCAACATCTAATACGCATTAAAAAGTCAACCCTAAATAAACACTCAATTGCCAATAAATTTTACATGCAGGCGAATTGCCGGCAAGCATACCAGAATGGCGGCATACCAATCCTAAATAAAGCACGCGTTTTTGTTGCAGGCAAATAAATATTGGATTTTTGAAGGCAAACCTTCAACGCATATTCATACTTTTTAAACCATATTATTAACATTGGTATTTAACTAACATTAAAGCAATTTTTTGATCTGTTTTATTTATAATGGCAGCTAAACAACATTATTTTATGTTTTTTACATAATTTAAAAGAAGTGGCCTTTTTATAACATTTTATTGTTAAAAATCATGCAAATAAAAATTAGGTCAAACAAAATGTTTATTATGTATTTTGGAGCGAATAAAAATAAAATGATGGTAAAATTAGCTACGTTAATTTCTGACCGAAGGTGACCGCTTTCTGCATTTGTTTTCTACGTGGTTTTTTAGCTTTTTAGTTTCTTTTTAAAGAAAAGAGTTTTTTAATAGACATAATTAAATGTATTCATTACCTAATAAGTGTGTGTTGTGTGATTAATTAGTGATGGCTAGTCGAGAAGGCAAGACTGTTAGGAGCTGTAAACATTTTGTTTAAAACTTTATTAAAAGTTTTAAAGACGTGTTAATAAAAATATTATATATATTTAATAGTTTTTGTGACATACCGATAGATGGCGTAATGGACAATAAACTACTACGTTTCTGCAATATCTTCGCTTTTTATCGTCTAAACCGTATATATTCGGCTAGTGTAAAAATCTGCATCTCCAAGTTGGACAGTGTTCCGAGAGATGGTACATTGCAAGGAAATTGCATGCAGTAAGGAGTTTTTTCCTATTTTAATTTTCAAATAAAATATCGCATCATTTTAGCTTTTAAAAAAAAGTATATGCGACAATTTTCGTCAATAAGACGTCAGCTTGCTGCTTGGGAGTATCTGCATTTGCCCACTCTTGTGTCTTTTTGTTATCTTTTGCCAATAACTTATTAATGATGGATGCCATCATCTTAAACGCATTTTTTTGCCAATAACTTATTAATGACGGATGCCCATCACTTTATCTGCAACACGTGGCCTAATAACGGCCAATTGCCCACTTACGCGTCTTTTTGATACCTTTTTGCCAATGCCTTGCCATTAAAGAGTGTTGGCAATGCCAGTAAATTAAATGTACAACGCCGGCAAAAAATGTTATATGGGTACTATCAAGAACCATTTTCTGAGACAGTAATTAAACTCTTTACCGAGCTTTGTATAATATTTTGTTTACAGCCATAATTACCTAAAGTTTTCTTGGATTTTTTTAAACTTAAAAATATAACCTAACAAAATGATTCTTAATTAAACTCTATCCAAGTTACATACGCAAAATTTTAAACCGTGATCAGTGCCGGCCTGTGCATTGGAGAACAGCGGAGACTAAAGCTACAAAGACTATATACACACAGAAAAGGTCGGTAATATTTTTGGGGTACACCTATTTAAAGCAAAATACGTAATATTTGCATCGACTGTATCGTCAGATTCTTTAATTTCGTCCAACTTATCCATAATAAATTAAAAAAAAAAAACTTGTAAGAAAACACGTTAAAAATACATTAAAAATATTACCAAAAAGAACTATTATACTGCCTGTTTAATACACATATTACCGAGAAACACTAAAACGGTTAACCGAAATACTTTTATTAGTGTCGGCCCGTCCCGCCATCCCGAATTACTAAATCAAATCAATAAAAAACATACGTCGAGCGTCGAGCACTTAAAGACCAACTGAGGCTAGCCTCCTACAGCTCTTTAATTTCCGCAACGAAAATTTAAAAGCGGGACGCTTCTCTCTGCTGGATCGGGCTGACGAAGCTATATTTTTAAAGCGGCCGGTGGTATCGGCTGAAGGCTTACCTCCCTTGAGTAATAGTTCGATATAGCGGTTTTCGCTATTATGAGAGTTTTTAAAAATTCTTTTTAGGGCGTTTCTATGGGTTGATTATGACACAAATCTGTGTGCGCGTTTTCCAAAATCCATTTCTATAATTTATTATTAATAAAAACATATTACGGGACGGTGGAGTGAACAGGGGTGCTGGGTGGGGACGAAACAGTAGAAATCCTACATTAAACGCCCAAAAACAGTATTTCACAGTACACACCGCACTTTCTGTTTACAAAAATGTCCAAAAAATTGTTTAAAAAAATTAAAAATAAATAATAGTACAACAATTCCGCCATGGCTGTCACTGCATAAAAAGAAGAGTTTGCAATAGAACTGTAAATGTCTTGCGATGTTGCCAAATAAAGTGAGAAAGTGTCAATAGCTTAAAAAAAGGAAGATACAGGACAAAATTCATATGAAAAATTAACTTATTCCTTCTTCCTATTATAATTTGTAGAGAAAAAGGAAAATACCTAAACATAAAGAAGGAGGCATTTCTACAAAAATACCATTGTTTCTCATGGAAATGGTGGATAATCCCCGAAATAGGCTTGGTGTTAATTCTTCATAAGAAGTTTGGCAAAGCTGCTTCTATCGAGACTGTCATTTTTATAATGACGAACTTCATGTTATTATGACTAAAATAAATTTTCCTTCTTTAATTAATGGCGGACGAGATATCTCATATGTGTGGGATAGTTTTTCGAAAAATTTAATACTTTTCAAAATTAATTTACATTTTTCATGTGCCCCGAGAGCAGTGTATTAATGTTTTCTTGTGTTTGACGTTGGATTTATACTGTTTTGTCCCCACCCAGCACCCCTGTTCACTCCACCATCCCGTAAATGTGTTTTTATTAATAATACATTATAGAAATGGATTTTGGAAAACGCGCACACAGATTTGTGTCATAATCAACCTATAGAAACCCCCTGAAAAGATTTTTTCGAAAATCTCTTATAATAGCGAAAACCGCTATATCGAACTATTACCCTCCCTTGCTACGTATGACTTTTATTATTTCGGGTTGATGGTTTCTTCGTGATTCAAATTTTCGCGGTTTCGTGGGCGGTTTAATGCAGTGTGGTACGTAGTGGATAATGTTAATTCGGGCATATTATGTATTTATATTATAAATTAATGGTAAAATAATGATACTATGATATTCATGCATTTTTAGAAAAACTTATTCATAATTATTAGTCAATTAATTTAAATTTATTGCGATGAATAGCGTCAAATTTTATGGGAAGGTTAGGCAACCCTTGCCTCCTCTGATGAGCCGTCACTGACCGTAATCAACTCATGCTAGCACCTTTTTTGGACAAAAAACGCAATATTGCGCGTTGATCACGGTTTAAAATTTTGGATATGCGAGGTTTGGCTAAATATGTAATTTTTTTCTTAAGAGTAAAGTACCTGTATTTTTGCTAAACTGATTTTGATTTTTGATTTTGGCACAGTTTACCAAATTAATAAATTAAAATACAATTTGTTTTATATAATATGGTTCATGTATCACCGGAGAGGTACGCTACTGGTGGCATCACTCTCCTGCGATATCAAAAATTATTATTTTAAAATATTCACCAAGATGTCAAGAAAACAAATTGTAAAATAAAAAGTACACTTCGCTCTATCTTCGTTATTTTTACTTTGCGAAAAAGCTGCTTATGATATATAAAAAAATGTTAGTGTCATTTATTTTATATTATGATTTGCAGGAGTTCGTGGGTGGTGACGAGGAACATGCGGTAGGCAGCAGGAGGCACTCGAGTCCTTGTGAATCTCGTTCCGGATCCACGACGCAGCTGCATCAGCAGGAATACGCCGATTCGGTAAGAAAATATAAGATTTCATGAAAAATCGGGGCGTTTACTTAAACACATTAGTACAAGGTCCGGCAATAGGATTGAACCGGTTTGAAAAGATTGCCTTAAAAATATTGTTTATTTAACAAACGTCAAATAGCGATAAAACTAAAGTTTCCTGTTGGAAATTTTGTAGTTACAATGGCAAATTTGCCAAACAATCAATGAATTTTTGCTGAAAAAACAACAAGGAATGCAATTTAAAGATGGGTAAAAAATTGTTTTCTACACGTCCCCAAACATTTTCTTAACTCAAAGATGGAATTCGTAAAGAGATACATTCGATAAACATGAACGTAGATTTACCCACGCGTGTTATGCGCCATTTCTACTCAATTTGCAGCAGTACATTAGAGAAGGCGGTAGTCATCTTAAGAATATGATTTTTACAAACTTTGTTGTTTGTTATTTGTTTGTGTTTTAATTAATTTTCAGAATTATATTTGGAAATAGTTTGATATAGCGGTTTTCGCTATTATAAGAGATTTTCGAAAAATTCTTTTTCAGGGCATTTCTATAGTTCAATTATGACACAAATCTGTGTGCGCGTTTTCCAAAATTCATTTCTATAATTTATTATTAATAAAAACATATTTACGGGACGGTGGAGTGAACAGGGTTGCTGGGTGGGGACAAAACAGTATAAATCCAACGTCAAACACAAAGAAAACATTAATACACTGGACTTGGGGCACATGAAAAATTTATATTAATTTTGAAAAGTATTAAATTTTTCAAAAACTATCCCACACATATGAGATATCTCGTTCGCCATTAATTAAAGAAGGAAAATTTATTTTGGTCAGCTGATAACATGAAGTTCGCCATTATGAAAATGACGGTCTTAATAGAAGCAGCGTTGCCAAACTTCTTATGAAGAATTAACACCAAGCCTGTTTCGAGGATTATCCACCATTTCCATGAGAAACAATGGTATTTTTGTAGAAATGCCTATTTCTTTATGTTAAGGTATTTTCCTTTTTTCTCTACTAATTATAATAGGAAGAAGAAATAACTTAATTTTTCATATGAATTTCGTCTTGTATCTTCCTTTTTTTTAAGCTATTGACACTTTCTCACTTTATTTGGCAACATCGCAAGACATTTACAGTTTTTTGCAAACTCTTCTTTTTATGAAGTGACAGCCATTGCGGGATTGTTGTACTTTTATTTATTTTTAATTTTTAAAACAATTTTTTGGACATTTTTGTAAACAGAAAGTGCGGTGTGTACTGTGAAATACTGTTTTTGGGTGTTTAATGTAGGATTTCTACTGTTTCGTCCCCACCCAGCACCCCTGTTCACTCCACCGTCCCGTAAATATGTTTTTATTAATAATAAATTATAGAAATGGATTTTGGAAAACGCGCACACAGATTTGTGTCATAATCGACCTATAGAAACGCCCTGAACTGACTGACTGACCCTGTCTCGTTTCGTTCTCGAGATATACATCATCAGACTTGATAACCAAAACTAACCTAAATTCACTTTTTTCCTCTTCTTTTGCACTCTAATTCCTAAGTTATCCGCTAAATTGGTACCTAATATTTGATTCCCACCTCTAAAAACCTCATTTTTTTATTTATTTTATGGAAAAAACGGGTAAAATAAATAGAAAAATTATGTTTTTAGAGGTGGAAATCAAATATTGAGAATCAATTAAGCTTTAAATCAAGAATTGTTTGCAAGAAGGGGGAAAAATAGTGAATTTAGGTTAGTTCTGGTTATCAAGTCTGATGATGAATATTTAGATAACGAAACGTGTCCGTTCTTCCAGATTCGTAATCAGCACCCTCAGAAAACCCCTTTTACTAAATTTAATTTAATCCACAATGCGTCCGGTTTGTAAAAATTAAAAAATATAGCAAATACTATATAGAAAGTGTAGTATACGTCAAAAAAACCGTTTTTAAAACGTTGTTTTTGCCGACACAAAACTTTAAAAAACATTTAAAGAACATTCACGTTCCTTGTCGCGAATAGAGTCATCAAATACTCATCCTCTACTTATGAGCGGCCAAGTTTTACAGAGCAAAGACACCTTCAATCTTGTGGGCGTCACATTTGAAAGTAACCTTAACTGGCATAAACACATTGTATCTATAGCCACGGCAGCTTCAAAAAGGCTTGGATTTTTCTTTCGAGCCAAAAAGTATTTTTTCGCATCTAATTTATACACTTTATATTTGTCCCAAATCCGACCTCCCTTGAAATATTGTTCTCATATCTGGAGCATGGCGTCCCCACAACCCTAAGCATTCTTGATTCTATTCAAAGAAGATTCGTCTCATTAATGATCCATCACTTACTGAAAGGCTTCCCTCTCTTGCCCATCGTCGGGCTGTGGGGGATTTATCCCTTTTTATAAATACTTCCATGGCTTCTGCTCTGAAGAATTGTCCAGTATAGTTCCTCCACTCACTGTTCCCAACAGAGAAACTCGTGGTTCCGCGCGTATGCATCCCTATACGGTCCAACTGGACAGGCCCCGAACTTCTCACTTTGTTCGTTCTTTTATCCCTAGAGTTTCTGGATTGTGGAACCTGCTGCCAGCGGAGGTCTTTTATTCTCCCCCAAATCTTCAAGTATTTAAGTCCCGTGTCAACAAACTCCCTCTTACCTCGCTTAAGACACCCACGGTATGTTAGTATTTAGGCTTTAAGCCTTCGTGGTTTGTCCAAAGATAAAAAAATTCACGAACGTTTATCGTACGTTACCCAAAATCTACTTAATGTTTTATAAACGTTTATAAAAACCAACTTGTGTTATAAGGGTAAAGGGCTTTTCTACTTTATGAATTTTCTCTGTTCGTTGTAAATACCATTCAATTTTTGGGTATTTATGTATAAATCCCCCTTTTTAAAACTTTGAAAAAGTTTAGTTCAATGCACAAACAAAAAAAACAGATAATTTTAGTTTCTTGTTTAAAATAAATTGATTTGGCCCCAAACCCAGAATCCCTAGGTAAAGTAGTCGCCCCAAAGGGGCTGAATTTACATTAAGAAGATTAGGCAGACATTGGTAGGATCTGTTTACTGACCATGGATTAATTTTACGCTTCCAATCCTCAAATAATCTTGAATAATTTGCATATCGCTCGTTTAAGAGTTAAAAGGGCATCTTGTCACCCAACTAGTTTCTTGCCCAGTGACATCAGCAAATTTAAAGATGGCATACTCATTTATGTAACCTAAGTTTTAGTTAGTCAAGAAACACTTTTTTGATCTTGGAAAGGTCGGGGCGTGTTCAGATTAACTGTGAAGGAATGCATAAAGTGGCACATTGTGTTACTTGATTTGGAAAAATAGATTCGTTTATTTCTTTTTTTCTTTGAATACCAGTTATTTTTATGTATATCTTATGATTTTTAGAAAATCACACAAGATGGCTTCTCTTAGTTTTTTTTTACGAGGACCACTCATCATTTTAGTAATAATTCATATTAATTGTGTGCCTCTAGAGGGCACTCTACCTACATTAAGAAAAAGCATCACATATTTTTCTTTTAGTTCTCATAGCTACATTTTTAGGCAAGTTTTCTTAAGACCGACGTAAAACCTTTATAAAACTCAAAAAAGAGGGCTATGTCACCCTTTGTTTGATTAAAAGTAGTAACGCTATGCGATACCCGTAAATCTCTATCTCTAATAGTAACCAGAATTTCCTGCAATTACAACGGCAACTCGGACACCTTGTGAGTCTCGACGCCAGCTTTATGTTTTAGGGGTGGCTAGAGGGAACCGAACATTTTAGGGGAGCCAAAAATGTTGGTTCCCAAGGCGTGAATTTTGAAGACCAAAAAAGAAAGTTCTCATGCCAAAAAAAAAAGAGTATTACATGTCCAAATGTCTTTTCTTCCCTAACTTTACTACCTCTCTCTATATCTATATTTACTTGCTTCTTTACCTTTTACCTTATGTGGAAGCATTTTTAGGGGGACCTAGGCCACCCCTGACCCTCTGGCGTCGTCACTGCCCCTGTATAGTAAGAATATTTTAAAAGCGCAAATTCGGTACCCCTTGAAAATAATACAAAACATAATAAAGGCCGCTATCCTTTACAGCGAGGCGCTGATACACTATGGGATAGAAATCCATTATTTTGGCCAAAAAGCAACTTTGAAATTTTAATGGCTCATGCTGTGTATTTCAAAGTAGATACTCCAAACTACATGTACGCAAAATTATAAAAGGATATGACGACTTCTATTGGGGTAATAAGAAACTTGAAAATGTATTTTAAGTAAACATAAATATACAACATTTAATCTACTTAGTTTAATATTAGCCTTATTTACTAAAAAAGTAAAAGAGTTTAAATAATAAGAGCTATCGTTGTGTTTCCGATGCAGCCTCGCAAAGTCTCGCTACTTTTGTCAAAGATTTTTTTACCTCTTTCTTTATCAGTTTTTGTACTTACAATTGCCTTTCTACTTTTGCTACTTCTGAGTGTAAAGGCAGATACAAGATTTTTTTATAATTTACAAGGTTTTCCATTTTAAAAATTTAATATGTTTTGTCCTACACTGTATATCCAAAAAGATAAAAGCATTCTGATGAAAGATATGGATTCTACAGAAGCTACCCAACAAAACAATGTTTTTTATTTATTTTATACGTTAAAAAATAAAAAAGTTGGGAAGCTGTACCTCTATTACGCTTCTAAGAATAATTTAAAATTATTTTTCAGATTTGGATGGTCATCTTTCCGAAACTAATTGATATAGACACATCAAATGTAGTATTTTTAAAGCATTTTAAAAGATTTTTTTGGTGGTGATATAATATTCAGGGTATTCCATTTAAAAAATCATACCTATTGTCGTACCCTGTATATCATATGAGATAATAATCATCGGATTACTGATTAATATACTACCGAATTAACCAAAGAGGCTGACATTTTAATTTATTTTGTACAATAAAAAATAATAATGTTAAGGGGGTGTAAATTTATAACATATAATAAGTTTTAGGTTTCCAAAAGCATTTGTAATAATTTATAATATTTTTCCAGTAAAAAGCACCCCATTTTAAGTTAGATTGGTAAGTTTTAGAATTTTGACAAAAATGATGAATTTCTATCCCATAGTGCGATGACCACCTGCGTCAACCGGCATATCATAAAAGAAATATAGAAAAGGCGGCCGCGAAGTTAAGCATGCCGATTTATTTGCTTTAAACTTTTTGTGATTTTTTTTTATCAAAGAGCACCGAATTTACATTTTTAAACTGTTCCTAATAGTTACGACACCCATTACCGATAGGTATTATTACTTTTATATTTTAAATAAAAAATCTCAACATAATATAAAAATATTTTTTATATATTAGATAATAATATACAGCTTATAATAATCACCTATATTACCGTTAAACACAAAACAATGTCATATTTCTAATTATATGTGACAAAATACATATTAATAAAATTAGTTAATTAAAATCTAGATAATATATATTTATTATTCCATACAGTATCACAGTTATTTACATTCTTACGTGGCTAATAATAATATACCAACACTAACTTTTTAAAACTAAAGTAAACCATGTTACATATTTTATTATTTATTGATTTATGTTTTAATTTTATTTCTGTCTAACGGCTAAATAAATTATATAAAAAATTACTATATGAAGGTTAATTAATTTATAAAACACATTATTTCTATTTAGCAACAAATATTTTACTAAAATCCAGTAAAAATTAAAGTTTACGATTTTTTTTAATATACCGGGGTGCGTTGTTCAGCGGAACATAGGAAATCCCATGTTAATTTAAAGGAAGGTAATTATTGGCTCCTGTACATTTTTACAAAATTTTGCGGAAACGAGAAGCTAAAAAAATTGCAAAAATTAGTTAAGGTTTAAAAGTTTCATCATAAAAAGTGTTTTTATTTAAAACTTTTTCTACTAGCCTTAATTTTGGGAATATTAAACTATTTTCATTTTACAAAATAAAACTGAACTTAGAGGTTTTAGTTCATTGTTAAAATTTTAAATAAAATTGCATACAATAAAAGTTGCGGTCAGAAAAATGTAATATAAGAAACAAATTACATATAGGCATTTAAAACGATTTTTTTAAATTTATATTTTATATTATATTATACTGTGCTTGTCTAAATTCAGGACTTCCTTCTAACTTTTGTACTGTTTGATATTTTTAACACGCTTTTATTAGCTTGGGTTGTATGTATGTATGTATGTATGTAACGGAATCTTTAAGCTTAATTTTCACCAACTTCCAGCGATTCGATTTTTTGAAACTTTGCACACGTATCAAGGACCCATGACAATACAATAATCTGCACAGTATCCCGTTATCCTGATTAGGATCGCCAGGATAAATAAATTCCTTTATAGATTTTCTGTAGGAGAGTAACAGAAAAGAGCTAGTGCGCGATCTGCGCATGCGTGCAGTTTCAGACGTACTCTCAGCATAAGGCTGACAGAAACTTGTTCGGAGTAGTTGCGTTCTGACACCCCATGCAACAGTGAAGCTTTAAATGAAATGATTAGATTACGAAATAGTTCGTGAAACATTTCAATATCACATGTCCGCAGAAAACTAATTGATATATCGAACTAAAAATGAAAATAATTAATAGTTTTTAAAAACTATAAAAACACGCTTTTATATGCAACCGAACTAAAAATTAGAAAATAATTTTTCATTACAAAGAGTTTGTATTACTGTAATAAAGGTCAAACAATGAATTATAATTATATACCTCAAAATAGAATTATAATAACAGAATAATTCACTTCAGAGTAAAAAGCGTGGGGTGCATTTTACTATTTTTCATAACTTTCCCTCATAGATATTTACAAATGAAATAATTATAAGATTTAATATATTAAGCACCTCACGCTTTTATTCTGAAGTGAATTATTTTGTTATTATCTTAAATTTTATTATAATTCCATTTTGAGGTATATAATTATGATTCATTGTTTGACCTTTTATTACTGTAATACAAACTTTTTGTAATAAAAATTATTTTCTAATTTTTAGCTCTGTTGCATATAAAAGCGTGTTTTTTAGTTTTTTAAACTATTATTTATTTCATGAAAATTTGAGGCAGGAAATGACATATATAAATGTCAAACTGAGGGTAGGACGTCATTTTGAAAAAAAAAAATAAATGGAAAGGAGGGTCTTGTTGCACATTATTTTAAAGCTTCTGACGAGTACTTTATAGCCCCAGAATATAAAGTCAGTACCTTAACCTACTACAAAATGGCGGTCTTTAAAATTACCTGAATACCCGATTTGAATGCTTCTATCTCCAAAAGTAATAAACTTAAAATGTGGTATTTTCTTAAAGGTCTTTTGATAACTTTTTAATGGTGATATAATATACAAGGTGCGTCACCCTGTATAATATAACCTTTTAATACACCCTTAAGAGAGCTTAAAAAATCACATCTAATTTTTAGATTCGAAATATGACCATCTAAATAAGGTATTTAGGTAATTTTAAAGTACTGCCTCTTTGTCGTAGATAAAGGTATCAAATTTATATTCTGGGGTTTTAAAGTACCCGTCGGGAGCTTTAAAATGATATGCCACAAGACCTACCTTATCATTTAATTTTTTGTATTTAAAATGGAGCCCAGCTGTCAGTTTGATATTTATATCTATTATTTATTGTCTAAAATTTGGTTTATGTTGTCTTACTAAAGTAATACCAAATAATTCAAAAGTTAGAAGGGGGGTCCTGAATTTAGATGGGCACTGTATAGGTTTTTAAAATGTGCTTTTTACCTGCACACTAAATCAATTACTATAAATAAATATGCCTATGTAGAAAAAAACTAAATCATTTGAAATTGGTTTGTCGGTTTTATATTTAAAATCTGCGATTAGAACAGAATACAAAAGGCAAAAAACCCACAAAATATACGTTTTTCGGGTCAAAAAATATTATGATAAAATCTTTATAGATCAATTTTTAAAACTGCCTATTCTAATAGTTAGTTGAAAACTTTATTTGCATAAGTTATTTGGGTCAGCAATTTTAGGGTTAAACCATAATCAAATCAAAATAACTTTCTGTGAAGTTTTACTCTTGGTACCCTGGATCTCAGAATATTCTGGGTCTGGATCTTGAATATTAATATAATAACATAAACGTAGACAAGAACTACTAAAATTCAAACATTTTTAGAAAGGCTAATTTAAAAACTGAATCGTTTTTTTTGCAGTGAATGAAAATCTGTTTTTTTAAATTAAAACCCCCTTTTATATTAGAAAATAAGTATTTTACTTTAAAATATGATCATATGGGTAATCAAAAAGTTTTTATAAGTGCCAAATATAGTAGAAAAATTAATTTTGCATTGTAGTTAACTCAGAGTTAATTCAAGGGAAAAAAATTTGGTTATAAACCATTATTTTTATAAATTTTACATTTCTTATAATAATCTGATACTATTAATTAAATTTGTATAATATAATATTAATTTTGAAGGACAATTTAATGTCGAATTTTATTTTAAGTAAATTTGGAATAACGCCATAATTTTCTACAAACAAATGTAAATCTGATAATGAATAGTTAAACTATAACTGTTTTGCTAAAATGTACGTAATTACTATAAATGTAAAATCGTTACAATGTTAAAGAGCAAACAGAGCGCGAAATAGAATAATAAATCCATGAAAGAACCCGAATTATATCGTCATTACCTGTTTTTTAACAGCTAACCGTAAAACTTCATTAAGAAATAAAAATTTTGCAATTTTAGAATAGGATTCTTTTAAAATTTAAATATTATAATTGACGAAAAATCTCTATGCCTAAAAATCGAGAAATTTTCCAATGACCCAGAAGCAACATAATGGTTTGATTTATTTATTATACAGGGTGATTCAAAAAATTGGAAAAACAATTAAAATACTTAAAGCGGCGATTCTACATGATAAAATAATAGTACAGCTTTATACAGGGTGTCTCAGGATAGGTGTTAGAAAAAGGAGAATGGACCAAAAATTTTGAATTTTAAATTAGCCTGTTGGCAAAACTGGTCGCATGGTCCAAAACATATAAATACAAAATTTTACTTCAATTGGTGGTATACAGGGCGAGTTATAAGTTAAAATATGAAAAATGCCCAAGAGTAAAGTACTCTTATTTTTTTATATAACAAAATTGTATTGGTAAATATTGTATAAAATTTAATGGTATGTCAAAATTTTAGGTTAATTGTTATTTTTTACATTACGCATTAATGCATTAACGCATAACGTGAAAAAAATTACAGAAATATTTTTTTCTTTATTGCTTTAACTTTCAATTTTCATATACAATTTTATTCTTTACAACATTTACTTACATAATTTTGTTCTATCGTCAAAAATAAAAGTACTTTACTCTTGGTCATTTTTCATATTTTAAATTATAACTCGCCTTGTATATTACTAATTAAAGTAAAATTTTGTACTTATTAGTTGTGGACCATGCGCAGATTTATAATTAAAAATAGTTGGTTCATTTGTCTTCTTGTAACAAATATCCTGGGACACACTGTATGTATTTTTTTATTGTTCTCAATTACAATCCTTTATAGTTTATATGTTTGTTTTTTAAAAACTGATATGAAAATGCATATTACAATATTTGATGTTTCAGTAGTGAT
Organism: Listronotus bonariensis; assembly: GCA_014170235.1. Taxonomy (NCBI): domain Eukaryota; kingdom Metazoa; phylum Arthropoda; class Insecta; order Coleoptera; family Curculionidae; genus Listronotus; species Listronotus bonariensis. The sequence continues at coordinate 15,634 of JACEGR010006511.1, read as the reverse complement.
ATGCCATTGTAAGGCAAACATTTTAGAAAACAAGCATTAAAAAATTGAACTTTAAGGAGTTGTAACCCAAACAATCTGGGTGCGATATATTTTTTTCAATTAATAAAATAAGTTGAATAAAATATTTGCTAAAATTTGTAGTATAAAAATAAACATTATTTAACTTGATAATTATAGAGACATTTTGCACCTCTTATTTTGCAATTCCGTTGTGGTTAACGTTATTCTGAGTCTGCGCAGTAACGCAAACATGATCCATTATCGTTATTAACCATACCCGACTCCTTTAATTACGGATGAATACCGAAGAGCTTATCGTTATCGTTATTGTTAAACTGCGTAGTTGTCGGGTTGTAGAATTTTAATATTAATTATTTAGGAAGGTTGACATTTTAATGCCGTATTAATTAAAATAGCATTGATACATAGGCTCTAATTAGCGAAAAATCCATAGCAGTAAGAAAAATTAAAATAATGTAAAGAAATTAAAACGGACTTGCATTTTTAAGGATGTTTTAAATCAGTAATCTATTTACATGTTACAATCTGGCACACTTGCTTTTTATTCTACTACCAAACCTAACCTTACTTTTTGTGTTTTGATTATACTGTATTGTTACATCTACTTTGAAAAACAAAATAAAGAGAATTATTTGCATATATTTAAATATCAATATATAACTTATGGAGAATAAAAGTAAGTACTGATTTTTCGTAAACTTTAAAATCGGTGAACCACAGGTAAAAATAAGGTTATGTGTCGAAAGCGCAGACGCGAGATAAATTATTATTATATTAAGAGGCTGCAAAATCTCTGTCTAAAACTGCTGTTGTAATCGTTATGTTTAATAACGATAACTATAAGAAGGCCAAAAACGTCTGTTTTTTAAGAGGTGCAAAATGTCTTTAATTTTATTGCTAACACATAATACAGTAAAGTTTAAAGATCCTAGGTTTAACATATTGCAAAACAAATATTATTTTGGCAAATTCAAAGAATTCACTAAAAGTATCTTAACTTTAAATTTATAAACCTAAATAATTATTAATTAATACCGAGATTTACCATTAAATAGGTTGTTAATGCAATAAAATTGGCTAATTGGTTAAAAGCTTGTTGTGGATTATTCTAGTTTATTTCTGGATTATGCTCAAATACGACTATCTTTACTGCAGTTGGCACTAATGCAAAATTAAATTCATATTGTGGATTTATATTTAAACCCATTTTAAATGTTTATCATTTTTTAACAGTCGTTTATTTAGTAAGACGACTTACTAGGAAGAGGGTCGTATTATAACACCCTTCAGGTCTATTCATACACATCAGTTACGTGTCAGTTTCGTCTTCGTCTGGAAAGCCTAATACATATAATTGACGTATTTTCACACATGTCCGTCAGTCGACAGTCAATCGTGCTATAGTAAGAACATTTTAAAAGCGCAAATTCGGTACCCTTTGAAAATAATACAAGAAAACAAAAAGGCGGCCTGCAATCGGAATATTTTATACAAAGGCGCCGCTACTCTTTACAGCCACGCGCCAATACACAATGGGATAGAAATCCATTATTTTGGCCAAAAAGCAACTTTCAAATTTTAATGGCTCATGCTGTGTATTTCAAAGTAGATACTCCAAACTACATGTACGCAAAATTATAAAAGGATATGATGACTTCTATTGGGGTAATAAGAAACTTGAAAATGTATTTTAAGTAAACATAAATATACAACATTTAATCTGCTTAGTTTATTATTACCCTTGTTTACTAAAAAAGTAAAAGAGTTTAAATAGTAAGAGCTATTGTTGTGTTTCCGATGCAGTCTCGCGAAGTCTCGCTACTTTTGTCAAAGATTTTTTTACCTTTTTCTTTATCAGTTTTTGTACTTACAATTGCCTTCCTACTTTTTGCTACTTCTGAGTGTAAGGACAGATACAAGATTTTTTTATAGTTTACAAGGTTTTCCATTTTAAAATTTAATATGTTTTGTCCTACACTGTATATCCTAAAAGATAAAAGCATTCTGATGAAATATATGGATTCTACAGAATCTACCCAACAAAACAGTGTTATTATTTATTTTATACGTTAAAAAATAAAAAAGTTGGGAAGATGTATCTCTATTACGCTTCTAGAGAATAATTTAAAATTATTTTTCAGATTTGGATGGTCATATTTCCGAAACTGAATTGAGATAGACACATCAAATGTAGTATTTTTCTAAAGCATTTTAAAAGATTTTTTTGGTGGTGATATAATATTCAGGGTATTTCATTTAAAAAAATCATACCAACTGTCGTACCCTGTATATCACATGAGATAATAATTATCGGATTACTGATTAGAATACTACCGAATTAACCAAACAAGCTGACATTTTAGTTTATTTTGTACAATAAAAAAATATTAATGTTAAGTGGGGTGTAAATTTATAATAACATAATAAGTTTTAGGTTTCCAAAAAGCATTTGTAATAATTTATAATATTTTTCCAGTAAAAAGCACCTCATTTTAAGTTAGATTGGTAAGTTTCAGAATTTTGACCAAAAAAATTAATTTCTATCCCATAGTGCGATGACCAGCTGCATAAACCGGCATATCATAAAGAAATATAGCAAAGGCGGCCGCTAAGACAAGCATGCCGATTTATTTGCTTTAAACTTTTTGTGATTTTTTTTCTTATCAAAGAGCACCGAATTTACATTTTTAAACTGTGCCTTCTATACGTTTTTACAATATTTTCGAAGATGGTCTGTTTTACGAACATAGAACTACAAGTAGCTATAGTTCCCATAGGCCCCTAATGTGTTTATCTAATTGTTACAATATAATTTTTCTTATGGATTTTTACTTTAATTTCTTTTCCAATCTTAGTCCAAATGTCGTATTTTCGTAACTGTATTCATGCACTTTGGATGTGATAAATCATATAGTACGGAATAGTGTCTTACCAGTGATTGGCAAAAAGAATATCTATTTTTATTGCCAATTTTTTGAAAAATTGGTATTAAGTAAAAAATATATTAATATCATTATCAACAAATTTACAACGTGACGGAATGGACACATAAACAAGACTGACGGTTCAATACGTGCCTGTGTCTGACATGTGTGAACGCGTCAATGTTAAAAAAATATAAGGATATTTTTTTTTCTGATACTGATAGAACTTGACGGATCGGGACAAAGACGTGACTGCTGTGTATGAATAGACCTTTGGAAGAAACCAATGAGGCTAGGAAAGGTAAAGAAACAATATATTATCTGAAAAGTAGTTGAACCTTACATTGTGGGATTTCAGCTATTGCGCACAAAGAAAGTTGACGAAATTTATGCAATGCGCATGACACAAAATCCTGCAAAATAGTGCTGTGCGCTTTATAATTTTTACCTATAAATAAATCAAAAATAACAATAGGCATGATGACAGCAATTAAAAACTATTCTATGATGTTCAAAGGTATGTACTTTTTTCAAAAAAACATATTGGGCCATATGAATAATAAGAAGCAAATGCTTATACTTATAAAATTTGAAGTAAATGCTTTTGCTTATGCTCATCATATAGAAAAATATAGCAAAAGCATACTTATAAGCAAAAGCATTTACTTTAAATTTTATAAGTATAAGTATTTGCTTTTTTATTCATATGGCCCATTATCTTTGCAAAAATAATAGTTTGGTGGAAAAAAATACGATTTAAATATAAATACCAGCTAAAACATGCATTTTATCATGGCGTTGCTGTTTATATAGACGTGACGTCACCAATTAACAAGGATGCGTCTCTTTTTTACAAAAGCTGTTAGCATGCAAAGCGATAACGCTACCTCTAGTAGGTGTATGCTCGAAAGGTTCGACAAATAACTATCTTAAATTTGTGATATTGAACGCACTTTATCTACATGTGACGTCGTTTCCTCCGATTCGTGTTTTCGGATTTATTGCGGGCTTTTGATTTTATGGATTTATTTTATGGCAATTGAATATTTACTTTTATTACATTGTTAAAATATATATGTTTTTTATAATCCATAAATCTTGTTTTGTATAATAAATACAAATAACAGTCTTTTTTGGTTGTTGTCATCATGCTTATTGAACAGACCTGATTTGTGACTTAACGTATCACAAGTCGCATGTGTGTGCTTTTTCAATGGGTTGGCGTATGACAACTGTTTCTCTCTCCTTTTTTATTCTCATTGAAAGAAAATTGTTTTCTTTTATGTTCTTGGGATCACTAAAACTTTTTCTTATGAAATCAGGCAAGAAATGGTCCTTTATGTATGTCAGCGTACTTAAAAGCTTTATGTGCCATTTAAAGCTTAACCATATATACCCAATAAGAAAAGAAATAAACTAGAAAAATTGTAAGGCTTAAAATCTAAAAAACTATGAATAAAAAATATTACAAAAATACTTGAAAAGTAAAGATTCACAGTTTTTCATGCAAAGCTCGCCGCAAATTTTCGGTGGCCTTTGCCAAATTTGTCGATTGGTGCATTGAGTTTTTGAGTTTCAGATCTTGAGGATCATCGTAAAGATAATCCTTTGGTGGTTCGGTTGGGGGTAGACGTAGCATCTACTGTTGCTGCCGAATTTCGGTCTTGGGATACGAACTCTTTTGACATCTTCTAACCAGGCTTCCATTTTGAGATTGGAGGTGTTTGGTTGGTAGTTTTAATAACCTAGAAAAAAAATGCTTTAAATTATTCCAATTTTGCTTTTTTCAAGCTTTTAAAATAAGAGTGATACTTTTTGTTGCACTGTGTAGATAAGAATAAGTACAATTTTTTTATTACAGCGAACATGATTATGTTGCTGTGCCTTGATTCAATATTAATTAAAAGTTGTTTAACAAGATATTGCATAAGAGTATACATTTATTTTTTAATAAATAAACTACCAATATTAAATCTAATTAAATTTATAAATACGGATATAATAACTATAACTGTAAATTTTGTTGTTGCTTAAAAACTTCTCTACATTTGAAGAAAATTTTAAATAAATCTTATATAAAATCTTTTAACTTTTCCTTTTCAAAAACGAAAATGATTTAATATAACCTTTGAAACTTGAGTATGTTTTGAAGTAAAAGTTTCAATGAAACTTTATTAGATTGAAAGCTAATACATAACGTTTGAAATAGAATCAGTAAAGAAAGCTGGAAAAAGTTTGATTCTTTTGGAAAGTAAAACTTTCTTATTATATGTCTTAGCTCTAAAATGATATGCATAAATTAAAGTTAAGAGACAAGTATGAAATCTAGCAAAACATTAGTAAAAAAATTCATTTGAAAACGGTCGTTGCAAAGCGGGTTAAAGCGCTCGCTAAAAACATACTTGAGTGTTTAAATACGGTGATTTTTCGGTAACCAGTGAAACGGCGACAGTGATTTCTAAATCACCGTGAATTTAAACAGTAATTTCATTCACTGCAGTGACTTGAATATACATAAATATTTAACTAAAAATGGAAATATAAAAAAAAGTTTTAGGGTTTATCCATTACCTACTTTCAAAAATAAAAAAACACATTTTTTATTAATCCCATTTTAACATTTTTAACCTAAATTTAATTCCAAAAATGTAAATATAAAATAAAAAACTTTTTAAAGCAAAACGAAAACGCATAATAAAAAATAAAATTTTCAAATTCTTTAAATAAATAAAAATAAAATAAAATATAGCTCACTTTTTTCCCAATGAAAATGAAAAATTAGCATTAAGAAAGATTAGTTTTTCAGCTTTGTTTGCACTTAATTTATTTCTAAAGTTGGTTAATATAAACCCGGCTTTGGAAAATAGTCTTTCACATGGCTTGGCGGTGCCCGCCACCCTCCACGTCTAAACAATATAAATATCATATCAGCTTAAATCACTGTTTTCCTTCACATATTATTTTTAAATAATAATTCATAGGTATATCATATTTCGATCGGCGCCATCAGCGATCATCCAGTGCGTGTCGTGTCGATGCCGATTGCGGTATTCGCTTCGATCACTGATCACCGTATTTGCAAAAAGTAAATCACTGGTAGCGCCAGTGATTTTCCATTCACCGGTGAAATATCGCGGTTATTGATGTATCGTCCAACACTATTAATTTTAGGAAACCAAGTTATCCTTTACAAAATTTATAAATAGTCTAGAGCCAAAATTTTTCTTTTCTTTCTCTCTCCGATTTGTCAGTCTTATAAACTAGTGTATTGACCACACACAAATCCAATCTTCAGATATATTTTTTTGTGGTATGTTAAAAAAATATGTTTTTTGCTGAAGTGGAAAGTACCTTTATTTTTACAATATGAAATTTTTTATTTTAAACAAGATGTTTAAAATTAGAAATAACATTTAAATATGCAGACCCATATAACGACCGTTTCTGTAATGTTTCGCTGTTTTGACAGTTCTTAAGCTTCCATTACATATAACATGATAAAATAAGTAGGCACTCAAAGTCGGTCTTTATAAGGTCACGACATTCGGCCATATTGCTTTGACGTGTTATGACGTCACATCTCCCTTTTTTGGCCATGTTGTACAGTGCCGGAGATATACAGTTTATTGTATTAGTAGAACAACCGTTTATACAACAGTTTTTAATTATTATTAAGTTGTAAATTATTTTACTTTAAATAAAAAACATTTGGAATTACATCTTTAAACAAATATCATTACCAAAACAATGCAAAATGAAATGCGCAAATTCTAGACGCCACTGGATTGATCATCAGCTTTGATTTTACCCAGTCTTGCCAACTTTTCTCCGTGGAGTGCCCTTTTCCTTGCGTCGCCGACCTCGAACCGCCTAAAAGTTGAGGATATGTCGCAACCTAATAAATATAAACTAACCTTGGTAGGCACTAATGTATTAACTTAAATTTTGAATGCTATTGAAATATAATTATTAAACCAAATGAAATATTCCTAATTCCTATAATTCAATAAACTAAACACATATTTTTAAACTCGGTAACAATATTTATTATTAGGGCTTTTAAGTTTATAATTGGTATATTAAATTTGCCATGTGACTAAAATTAATTAAGTTGTTTCTAATAGTCCGGGAGGTAGGTATTTTCAATGACCGGGAGCACTGCAAATTTTAAAGAACAAAAAAAAAAGGTCCCCTACTTTCTTTTGTTTTGTTTATTACTTCTTGCTTGTGCTTGTGCAAATGTACGTTTGACCGGGAGCCGGGAGACTGAGTGCCAAAACCGGGAGAGGTGGCAACCCTCTCAACGTCAGAAAAACAAGAATTTTAGGTTGGCTGATTTTTTGATATGTTGTTTTCCCCCTCTTTCAGGTAGATCCTCGACTGTCTGGCTGGCGGAGGCGGTGGCGTTGGCGCCCAGCTGTGACCGAGACATTTGGAGGTGTCACCTTGACATTTAGAGCAGTATCTGATATGTCAAAAAATGCAGACCTTCATTGTTATATTATCGTTCCAAGTTTCATCAAAATATACTAATCGGTTCAGAAGTTAGAAGGGGAACGACTGTATAATTATCAATGGTAATAGTGTTTTGGCAATAAAAAAATATGTTTGATAAACCTATCTAAAGACAAAAAATTAAAAATTAGGTTTCTTAAAATGTTTTAAAATCTTAGAATATTACCTGTACAGAAAGGATGGAAACTAATAAACGCAACTACTACCACCAGCCAGACAACCCAGCATCTATCCAGAAGAGGAAGGAAAACAACATATCAAAAGTCAGCTCACCTAAAATTCTTTTTCGATACGTTGCTACCTCCTTTACTATAAAAGTTAAGTGAAATTCTTTTTACTGAATAGTATTATAAAAAAGTCGTTGCAAGAAATAAATTAACAAGAATGGGTCCAACTCAGATTTTATTTTTATTTTTATTAAAATACATTTTTAAACGGTTTTTTGACGAGGACATCTAACAAAGGTCATAAAAAACCTTAATTAGGTGTGTCTTCTAGCTTCAGGCACCAACAAGGTATTATGATTTTCAATGAGTATAAATAAACCCGTTAATGTCCGTTTTCAACACCTTTCCCACACCATTCATCTCCTGATATAAAGATGTCTGCATTTCTCGTCGAGCCGGGTCACAGGTGAAAATAAATTGTATATGCAAAGACTTGGCCGCCGAGAACGGTACTTTTATGGCCTTTATCCGCTCAGTACCTCCATGAGAGTACGATGATACTGGGCTGACAATTTCCGGCAACGTTAAACAGAGACGTAATAATCATTTTTAATGGTTTAGAAATACAATAAAGCCAAAAATAAACCCACACAAAGCAAAATCTCAACTGTTAAACTTTATCTACAACACTTGTTATTATTGTATGAACCTATGGGGTATAACATTAACAATTAGCAACAAATTAAAAACACAAGAGAAAAAAAACATTAAAGTTCACGTCATTAATTTTCTGACTTTAGTACATTTTTTTATCTTTGGACAAACCATGAAGGCTTGAAGCCTAAATACTAACGTACCGTGGGTGTCTTAAGCGAGGTAAGAGGGAGTTTGTTCACACAGGACTTAAATACTTGAAGATTTGGGGGAGGAAGGAAAGACCACCGCGGGCAGCAGGTTCCACAATCTAGAAACTCTAGGGATAAAAGAACGAACAAAGTGAGAAGTTCAGGGCCTGTCCAGTTGGACCGTATAGGGATGCATACGCGCGTAACCACGAGTTTCTCTGTTTTGGAACCGTGAGTGGAGGGACTATACTGGACAATTCTTCAGAGCAGAAGTCATGGAAGTACCTATAAAAAGCGATAAATCCCCCACAACCCGACGATGGGCAAAAGAGGGAAACCTTTCTGTAAGTGAAGGATTATTAATGAGACGAATAGCTCTTCTTTGAATAGAATCAAGAATGCTTAGGGTTGTGGGGGATGCCATTCTCCAGACATGAGAACAATATTCCAGAGAGGGTCGAATTTGGGACACATACAAAGTGTATAAATTGAAAGAAGAAAAATACTTTTTGGCTCGGAAAAGAAATCCAAGCTTTTTGAAGCCGCGGTGGCTATAGATACAATGTGTTTATGCCAGTTAAGGTTATTCTCAAATGTGACGCCCACAACGTTAAATGTGTCCCCGCTGTGCAAAACCTGGCCACTCATAAGCAAAGGATGAGTGTTTGATGATTTTTTTCGCGACAAGGAACACGATTGTGTTTTGGATGCATTAAATTGAACGAGATTTTGGCGCCCCAATCCAAGATCAAATTAAGATCCTGTGAAAATATAAAGAAAATATTAAAATTAATTTAATCGGAGTAAAAATAGTATGTAAAAATCGTAGAAAATACATTTTTCCGGACTCTTGGTGATACTGGACTCAACTAATACCCTCTCCAGCAAGATCCACCATTGTCCGGAAATAGTTTCAAAATAATGGCGTTTGGTTCATTTCTTTTTTGGGAACTTTTTAATCTAAATAATTATTTTTTCAATAATTTTCCGTTTTATTTCCAAATTGCAACACTATAATTTAGCAAAAAAGTCATGATTTTAACCTAGATATTTTTTAGTATGCTATTTAACCACAAAAACCTAAAGACATCAATTTATAGTTTTTGCGCGTAATCTTTCAAAAGGTTTTTAAAAGTCGCCGGGAGAAGTAGACGGTAATAAAAGAGAAAAATGGCGTTTTCATTAGAAAACTTAATTACTAAAGCAATTTGTATTCAACAGCTCGCGACGATCTCTAACAGCTCTTAAAAGGCTTTTAGTGTATCGATGTTACATGGAAGAAATACCATAGATTTTATGTAGTTCTTAGCGATATTTCCTTTTTTTTCTTCTTTTTGGTACCATAAAAATGCATATTACCACAAGAACTATAACAAATTACCTTAAATCTTAATCTACAGTTGTTATTTCATAGGTTTTAAAAGCAATTTTAAATACAGTTTTTTAGCTTGCCCAGTTTATTTATTATTTGTTTGTTTTGGTCAAATTTAGTAATTAAATTAAAAATTTAGTAATTGAGTAATTACGCCCTTCCTAACGACAAAGCTATCTGATATTTGGTATACACTCTTAATCTTGATGACAATAAAACATAATATTTATTTAATGATTGTAAACCCAAGATGGCCGCCAAAACAAAATGGCGGATTACATATTACTTTAGAGTAACCTCAATATGGATATCAAATAAAAGGTCATAATTATTAAAATAGAGCTCACAATAAAAAATAAAAGGTAATAGTTCGATATAGCGGTTTTCGCTATTATAAGAGTTTTCGAAAAATTCTTTTTCAGGGCGTTTCTATAGGTCGATTATGACACAAATCTGTGTGCGCGTTATCCAAAATCCATTTCTATAATTTATTATTAATAAAAACATTTACAGGACGGTGGAGTGAACAGGGGTGCTGGGTGGGGACAAAACAGTATAAATCCAACGTCAAACACAAGAAAGACATTAATACACTGCACTCGGGGCACATAAAAAATGTAAATTAATTTTGAAAAGTAATAAATTTTTCGAAAAACTATCCCACACATTTGAGATATCTCGTCCGCCATTAATTAAAGAAGGAAAATAGGCGCATTTATTTTGGTCAGCTTAGTCTTGATAGAAACAGCGTTGCCAGACTTCTTATGAAGAATTAACACCAAGCCTATTTCGGGGATTATCCACCATTTCCATGAGAAACAATGGTATTTTTGTAGAAATGCCTCCTTTTTTATGTTTGAGGTAATTTCCTTTTTCTCTACAAATTAAAATAGGAAGAAGGAATAAATTAATTTTTCATATGAATTTTGTCCTGTATCTTCCTTTTTTAAGCTATTGACACTTTCTCGCTTTATTTGGCAACATCACAAGACATTTACAGTTTTATTGCGAACTCTTCTTTTTTATGCAGTGACAGCCATGGCCGGATTGTTGTACTATTATTTATTTTTAATTTTTTTAAACAATTTTTTTGACATTTTTGTAAACAAAAAGGGCGGTGTGAAAAACTGTGAAATACTGTTTTTGGGCGTTTAATATAGGATTTCTACTGTTTCGTCCCACCCAGCACCCCTGTTCACTCCACCGTCCCGTGAATAGGTTTTTATTAATAATAAATTATAGAAATGGATTTTGGAAAACGCGCACACAGATTTGTGTCATAAACGACCTATAAAAACGCCCTGAAAAAGAATTTTTCAAAAATCTCGTATAATAGCGAAAACCGCTATATCAAACTATTCCAAATAAAAAGATGGCCGCCAGCAACAAAATGGTGAATTACATATTTTCCACAACTACCTCAATATAAGTAATAAATGAAAGGGCTTTAATGGTAGAATGAAGCTCACTATAAAAAAAAATCCAAGATGGTAGCCACCACAAAATGGCGAATAACATCTTTTTCACAACTACCTCAAGATGGGTATCTAATGAAAGGGTTCGATTAGTAGAATAGAGCTGATTTGGAAAAAATTTAAATGGTTCACGCGTAGGTATATTTACTAATCTAAACAAAGAACTTCTTCAACTAAGGATTGGGATCCAATCATGGGTCTTCAACATTAGCGCAATAAGGGGGGCAGAGGGGCTTAGCTCCGCCCCACAAGATGGCGATTAGCCCCCCAAAATTATTGAACATTTAATTATCATAACAATTAGAAATCTATAAACAGGGGCTTAAGCCCTCCCAAAAGTAAGAGGCTAGCTGCGCCACTGCTCTTCCACCCAATGTAAAAAAAAAAAAAGTTAGATTGCAACAAATTGTCAGAAAATAAAACGTGATAGTGACGTGAAAAATTACCTCAATAGAATGAGAAGTAAACTACCAACAAATCTAAAAACTTGAAAATTATATTATACAAAAAAGTTTTTATGCAAAACGGTTTTATTATAATAAAAATGATGTAGGGTATGTACTAAATACTAAAAAATAATTCGGTAAGTCCTAGTTACCAGATTGCACCAATTTTACTTTTCAATCTGGGGTTTGGATCAGACAAATTATAAAATCGTTTTGGCACGGAAAATTTTACACCTTTACATTTTAAGTCCTGTATTAAAAAAATCTTTTTGATTTTTAGGCTGTAATTGATTAAAAAACTATCAAAATTGTCAGTTTAAATGCCGAATGAATTTTAAATAGATTGTGCTTTGTCATGCTAGATCGGCCAATCTCGGTCTTTTTTAATGAAATAATTTCTTCGAGAAAACCGATTATCTTTTCTATTAACTGTTAAATTTAGCAAGAAAAAGCAGCAGAATTTTTAGGGCTATTCAATAAATTTATAACAAAAAAACTTCAATATATATAATCTGATAAAATCTAGGTCAAAAGTTACTAATCGTTGTTACCATAAAACTTAAATTTATTTAACTTTTGATCACCGAAGCGCTTTAAAGGATTGTTGCTCCTAGTTTTAATCGACTTTAAAAGTATGTTTTTTTTTGGTATTTGTGGACCAATTTTAAAAATACTTTTTACTCTCTGTTAATAGCTAAATAAACAAAAGCTTTTTATAGTTTAATACCATATGGTATTACTCGACTTCTTTTTTTTTTATTATTTTTGATTTTTTAGTGAGTTTAATTAATTTTGTTGAAGTTGGTTAGCGCCCCAATCCAATATTAAATTAAGATTCTGCGAAAGAGATATTTGCGTCGCTCTGCGTTTGTTTTCCATGTCAGGTTTAGCAATGGGTTTAGGAACCTGAAAACTGAAGTGAAGGGTACTATCGTCGGCGAAACTATGAATGGAATTAGTTGTGGACGAAAGAAGGTCGTTGATGTGAAGAAGAAACAATGTTGGTGCCAGAACTGAGCCCTGAGGGACTCCAGCATTTACTTTTTTTTTTGTCTGTTTGACAGTCCACGAAGGCTTTAAGCCTAAGTACCAGAGTACCGTATGTTTGAACCTCCTTTTTCATGCTGTTCCGTCAACGTTATCCAAGCACTGAAAATGCATATTTTTTCCTGCATTTCACAGCACCTTTTAGACAACGCGATAGTGTTTGCCAAGCCATCTGTGAGGTGACGAGCGATTAAAATGCCATGTCCCCGGTTCCGAGAATCGAACCCGGATCGCTGCGGTGAGAAGCTGGTACGTTACGGCTGCACTACGCTCGCCACAGAGTGAAAGCTTGAAGAACGGTCGTTCACAATAACTGATATACGACGATCAGATAGATAACTAGAGAGCCAAGTCCAGAGTTTAGTTGAAAGATTATAGGAGGGAAGTTTATTAAGAAGTGCGGCATGCCGTACCTGGTCAAAAGCTTTGGATATATCAAGATCAACGATCTGGGACTCACCTAGAAACTCAAGAGACTTATTCCAGCAGTGTGATACGAAGGAAGAAGATCTGCTGTAGATCTTTTGTGGCGAATTCCATACTGCATGTCATGCAAGATTTTGTGTTTTTCTAAGTACTTGTTTGTAAGTTCATTATTTTGTTAATAAGAATTTTTTAGGTGGGCAATATTTTAACAAAATCGTGTTTTAGTATGATTTCATGATTTAGGGCGTTCATAAACCTTGAAGTTTATTTTCGTTAAAAAAAAAAAATTTGTTTGTTACATAATACCAGATTTAGTTTATTTTATAACTTTATTAATTTTACTAACTTTTCAGAAAATGCTTATATTAAACATTAACGTTTACTGTTTCTTAAGTTTAATTCTAGATTTCTTACCAAAATCTCATTAAAACAAATAAAAACTTTTAATTTCCGTAACTTGCCAGTTTCAATCTGCTTTACGTTAAAGGTAAAAATCTGAAAACTAACCAAAAACTTTAGAGAATTTAGTAAGTTCGGTTTTAAATGCCAAGAAAGTTTTGACCAGAAAACTTAATGTTTATGTCAGACTTTGTTAATATTACAACTTAACTAAAACTAATTAAAGTTGTGAGGAAATAAAAAAACCCACGAAACTTTTAAATAGATTAGAAAACTCGACACGCGAAAACAAATAAATGTCCTTTAAGAAATATAGTTTTTGGAAGTTTTCCTTTGTTAAAGTCTTTTTATGGGGCGGAGAAAAAAGCTTTTAAAATAATTTTTTTACAATAAACATTTCTTTTTCAAAATAATCTGTCCCCAAGGAAGTAGTCCCTGGGCCAGTTATGAAATGGATTTCATGATAAGAACACTTTTAAATTCTTTTTAAGGGGGGTTTCTTTTCACGAGTCTACCACGAATATTTATACCGCCATATATTGAAGCGCCGCTTTACCACAGCCTGCCAATGACAAATGTTCGGGTGTCGGACTGGGCGAACACGTCACTTTTTTATCGTACAAGTTTACCACAATGGATTACACGCAATTTTTAAACATTTTGCAAAAAATGGTAAGGGCTGCAGTCATAAAACCATAAGAACACAAGTTTCGGGTATCGGACTAGGCGGTTTTCGTAACTGTAACCCTTACAATTTTTGGCACATTGTTTTAAAATTGCATGTAAAACATTGTGGTTAACTTGCCCGACAAAAAGTGACGCGTTCGCCCAGTCCGACATCCCAAACATTTGACACTGATAGGCTGTGTTAAAGCGCTTCTTCCATATATGGCGGTATGAATATTCGTGGTAGACTCGTTAACCCCCTAAAAGGTTTTATAAGTGTTATTATTATAAAATACATTTTATTACTGGCCTAGGAACTAGAAGAATTTAAAATATTAATGATTTTGTGGGTGATATTGTTTTTTTCTAAAGCAAAACAATGATAAAAATATGTTTTCTTCCCCATTTTTTAAGGCAGCACTGTTAATATCTTGAAAACTATTAGGTTTAGAGATACATTAGGATATATTAACCACAAAAATATTGGGAAAAAACTGGTTAATTTAAGGCTTAAGGTAGTGCCATTAAAATAATTGAAGTTCTTTATTTTCCAAAGTCAATTTCTGTGACACTTTCGATAAAACCAGAAATTGTATGATATGATGTCTCCCCGTGGCGCAGTGGACAGAGCTTTGATCTTCGAAGCCAGAGGTCGCCGGTTTGATTCCCAGCGGGGGAGACATAATTAGGTAGTAGTTATTTAAAAATAACGACCGTGGTGGCACTACCGCGTTGTCTAAAAGGTACTTGTGAAATGCAGAACTGCATATTTCACTGCTTGGACAACGTTGACGAAACAGGGGGAACGATGGGTTAAACATCTAATAATCCGATACCCACGGTACTCTGGTATTTAGGCATAGACCTTCGTGGGATGACAAAAAGATAAAAAAGACGGGGATAGGAAGTAAGATATAGTAAATAAGTTAAAAGAATTTTTATTAGTATTTTTCCACCATCATTTGGTTTTTTTAATCAATAAAAAAGCAATTAATTATTATTTTTGAGCGCTATTTTCTCCAAAATTTTGTTTATTTAAAAAAAATATTTTCTTTAAGTTTGTTTGAAAATTTAAATTTGTATATAAGTGCATTGTACATTCTTTTTATTTTAATAACACAAAATTTTAAAAGTGTATTTAACATTTTCTAATGAAATTTATAATCATTAAATGTATAATTAATTAGAAAAAAAAAATTCTTTTTGTAAAATAACTATTTTCGATATTAGCAAAAAACAGGTACTTCACTCTTAAGCAAAAATACTTTTTTGCGAAATTACGTAAGTGACTAAGACAATTTAATATCTGATGGCTGCTTTTTAGCTTTTAA
>JACEGR010006510.1:0-59897 GCA_014170235.1 Listronotus bonariensis | reverse complement strand
CAGTGGCGTAGCCAGGGTTTAGGGGCGGGAGGGGCGAAGTCCTTTTGGAGTTCCTATTTTTGAATATGGAGTTTTTGCTTTTAGTAACCGTTTATAAAGTTTCCAATTTTAACGACGCCCCTGCGCAGAGTATAAGCTTTTCTTATCGCTTTTTCTTAAAACTTGACTTTTTTTGGAAGAGGCATTATGTTACCGCAGAAAAAATATTTTTTTATTTTTTAGGAATTATTCGTTTTGTATTAATAAAATACAAAAACCAAAAAAAAATTAAACTTTCTGTCAAAACTAAACAATATTAAATTCAAAACTACAACTATCCACATTAAAAACGTTTTATTTTGACATTTCTTTATGATATTTACTCTATCAATATGCCATTGTAATTTAAGTTTTTTTTTTTTAAACAGCCAATGTTAAGTTTTCAATATTGTTACAGACTTTCAAAAATGTGTTTAGATTCTAGAATTTTAGAGAGTTAGGATCATTTAATTTAGTTTGTTAATTTATTTAAATAATTTACCTTAATTTTTCCAAGTTCTTTCATCACTTTCGAAGGTTTCCGAAAACGCCCGAATTATCCATTAAGAACTTTTATGCCATCCTGTACTATGGAATTTTCACGATATTTTTCGAAGATTCTAGATCTTTCTTTACTCTTCCACCATACTATAAAAGGGCGACGGGAAACCTCCGATCAGTTAGTATAGATTCGACTTTTGTGCTGTAAACTTCGAGACATTGACAAGTGAAGATTTTGTCGTTGTAACCATAGTTACGTTGGATTGTTAATAAAGGTATAAAAACGAAGACACGTGTTTTTATACGAGGTGTTCCGGAACAATATGGTCAGGATATTCAAAAAACTCTAATAAATCTTCAGTGTGGGCCAAATTAAACTGTCACACTCTTTAACTAATGATAACTTTTTATCTGTTGTGCCTATCTTTTTATTTTTACAGGGCTAATAGGTAGATATATTATCTCTAGGTTTGTCAATTTTGGTCGAATAAATTTAGTTAGGACCGGACTTACTGGTCTTTTTCCAAAATGATGCATTTAACTTCGTTGCAAAATATATCGAATTTACCTATAATACCTTTAATTTTAATTATTACGTTTAATTTTAATTATTTACTGTTAAGTTGTGTCAGCATCCAACTCAGAAACCATGGTAATCTCACATTTTTGATTTTCAAAGCACACTAAAAGAAAGTTCCCTGTTAAAATCGAGAGAAATGCATGCTTTTTGAGGCGCATCATTTATCAAAA
Source organism: Listronotus bonariensis (assembly GCA_014170235.1). NCBI lineage: Eukaryota > Metazoa > Arthropoda > Insecta > Coleoptera > Curculionidae > Listronotus > Listronotus bonariensis. The sequence goes on along the minus strand of JACEGR010006510.1, from coordinate 58,628 downwards.
CTAATCATAATTCCTGAATCCTCTAATTATTGACAGATTCGCGTTTAATGAATCATTTCCCATAGTTTCTCTATAAGAAAAACGTATTAGCTCAATTGTAGCTAAATCCCATTTCTTTTTCAACGAGGTTAAATGCATCATTTTGGGAAAAGTCCCGTAAGTCCGGTCCTGAGTGAATCTACTCGACCAAAATTGACAAACTTAAAGAAAACATATCTACCTATTAGCCCTGTAAAAATAAAAAGGTAGACTCAACAGATAAAAAGTTATTGTTACTTAAAAAGTGTGAAAGTTAAATTTGGCCCACCCTGTATATGGCTAACTCCGAGGCTAACTCTATATATTTTTTTGTAATATGTTCATAAATATCGTTGTATTTTGCATAGTAAGAGATATATTTGAAGGTTCTAGAGGCATTACTTTTTTGTAAATTAGGAAAAAATTTGACATTGGCACTCTGTTAGGAATGACATTGGTTGTTTTTGCAAAACAGCTTTTAATTCTTTAAATAAATAAAGAATTTAAACTTGTGATCTATAAAACCTGCAGCATTTTTTGCCTGTTGACAAACGTGAGACGACAAAATAAGCACTAAAAAACAAAACTTATTTTATTAGGGGCTTTTGCAGGACTTTATAATTGTGATGGTATAATATTAATACTCATTGTTTGCTTCTATAAAAAGTATATAAAGAATTAAATAGAAGATTTTTTAGAAAATATTATTTCGTTGGCAGAAGGGCGCCAAGTCAAGGGGGCGGGAGGGCGACCGCCCCCCTGCCCCTGTAGCTACGCCACTGACAAGTTATCTTCGAAACGAGACAGATTTGAGAAAATCGCCGAAACACGTCAAGATATTTATTGAGGGGGAACGTTTTTACAAAAAATTGGACGGCTCCCCTTTAACCCCTTAACCACCAGGGCCACCACCCAAAAATTCTTAAATGAGAAGGCGGGTCGAGTGATACATCATTTTAAAGCTCCTGACGAGTCCTTTATAATCCTAGAATATGAAGTCAATATCTTTACCTATTACAAAATGGCGGTACTTTTAAAAATTACCTAAATACCTGATTTGGCTGGTCATATTTCCGAAACTAATAAAGTTAGATGTACTGTGGTATTTTCTTAAAACTCATTTAAAGATCTTTTTAATGGTAAAATAATATACAGGGTTCTTAAATAAAAGATATGTACTTTTTCTTCTACCCTGTATATTACTACCAGTATCACCATTAAAAGACCTTTAAAAGAGCTTTAAGAAAACACCACATTAGGTACATCTAACTTTATTAGTTTCGGAAATATGGCCATCCAAATCAGGTATTTAGGTAATTTTTAAAGTACCGCCATTTTGTAATAGGTGAAGATATTGACTTCATATTCTAGGGTTATAAAGTACTCGTCAGGAGATTTAAAATGATGTATCACTCGACCTGCCTTCTCATTTAAGAATTTTGAAGTGGTGGCCCTGGTGGTTAAGGGGTTAAAGGGGCGCCGTCCAATTTTGTAAAAACGTTCCCCTCAATAAATATCTTGACGTGTTTCGGCGATTTTCTCAAATCTGTCTCGTTTCGAATATAACTTGAGTGGAAAGTTTTTAAATGAACACCTTGTATATGTATATATTAAAAAAATCAATTTACACTCAATTTTTAACAGAAATTATATTATTTGATAAAAAAGGATATAAGGCATTTTTTATTACTTACCTTTTTTAAATATATTATATAATTAAATTATTTTATAAATATCGACAAAAAGTTATTTTTTAAGGAATATCCTTTCAGTGCAAGTCTCATTAAATATTTTTTTTATTTTAAACATTTTTAAATATAGTTATAATATCTTTTAGTTGCATGAACTAAACGCAAAAATATTAAAAACTGTTACTTAACCCGATTTCTACAAAAAAATCATTTTTTGTGTAGAAACCATAAAAGAGTTGATTCTTTTACACAGATGGTTTACATACTCGTATGTATAAGAAGAAGCCTAAAAGTTACGACATTTTAAACAAATTAAAAGGTGGGTTGCGCTCTCGGTTTATTTAAAAATACACATTTTATTAGCTTACATTGGCATGTACAAGAAAATATAGGAGGTAAATTTACAGGAAACGGCAAAAATTGTAATGGTATTTCTTTAACATATAATAAATATACCCTTGACCATCATTTTTTAGCAATCTATTCGCGATACATATGACATTTGATATACAGACTGTTCACCGATAGAGGACAAATGGATAAAAAAATATGATTTACAAAGAGTTAATTTTGTATACAGGGTACGCAAAATCTTGAAAAACGTAATTTTTATGAAGAATGACTTTTTTCGAATTTTTTCGATATTTGTTAATAACATATGAACTGTCAGTTGAATTAAAAATTTAGTGGCTTTTTGTAATATCTAAAAAATACGATATACAGGTTAAAAATAAGGCTTGGATCGGAAAATCTGGAATTTTTCATCCTCTTTAGATGGCGGAGTAGTTATTATTAAGGGGGAAAATACCTGTAAAATGTCAAAAAAAGTTTTTATACCATGTTAGTAGAGTCCTTTAAGAACACGTCCCTAAAATATTAAAACATAATTTTCAGTACTTCTTATATTACAGAGTCGGTAAGTCAATATAATCAATTAATTCTTATGTACCTATTCAAACTTTAACAGGGGCGGTCATAGGGGAGGGCATGGGGGCCATGCCCCCTTGGATGCGACATACTTTCTATTTTATTGTGTTTCATACATGTCTAATGACAAATATGGGCATTTATTCAGGGTCCCCCCAAGGTTGGTCCGAGGGGTGAGGCTGATGATGGAATTGAAGAGTGAGGACCTTTTCAAATACGTGGGAAGGAGGTTTTGTGTAATGAAAACAATAAAAATAGAGGTTAGAGTACCTTTTTAATTTTTGTTTTTTGCCACTTCACACACTTCTCATCGGCCCATGCCCCCCTCAGAAAGTCGATATGACCGCCCCTGAACTTTAAACGCGTTTTACGCGTTAACTTTATTTTGAAATTGGCGGGCTCGATAACTTAAAAGTTATTGATCGACCTTTTGAAATTTTGCACACATATTCTTAATAACAGTATTTCTATGTAAACCTAAAAAATTTAATAAAAACGATGAAAAAATTGAGCCAAAAAGTTTTTTTTCAAGAAATGTACTCCTCGGAATTTGTTTTTACTTTTTTAGGTTCACCGACAAATTATGACAATAATAAACACGAAAAATTTTATTTATAAATTTTTAAATCACTAGAACCGATGCTAGAGTGCCCTTCGATTAAATAATCTCTCTCCGACCTTCCTAGAAAAATTTTCCGTACTTCCACTATTTTGAATAATTAAAATGAAATAAAAAAAAATATATTGTTTTAATATTTGAGTAAACTATATATCAATTTTTGAAAATATTCCGACTGTCCACGGATGAAGTTAATAAGAGGACAAATGGACCAAAAATATCATTTTTCGAAAAAAGTAATTCCTTATAAAAATTTTTGCTTGTAAAAAATAGGTTTCACGAAGAGAAAATGTTGATTTTGTATACAGGGATCGCAAAAAACATGATTTTTTCCCCAGAGTAAACTACCTTTATTTTTAAGCAAAATGTCATAAGAAAAATGTATCTATTTAGAATAATGTTTTTAATTGATTAAAACAATAATAGGAAACATTTTCCTAAACATTAGGTAGATGTAATTTGGCAAAAACGCCATCGCATTCGTTTACAGCCAAAAAATTGTGTCGTGTAAGAATTTGGACAAAGCAGGTATGTGAAAAGCAATTTATAAAAGTTTTTAGATTATTTTATTACAAAAATTTAAAATAATAAATTTTTGATACTCCAAAATCAGTTTTATGAAACTTTTTGATATCCCTGTAACATTAATAAATTTATTCAAGTCATTCAAAATGCTATTCTAAATAAATTTTCTAAATGATATTTTGCTTAAAAATAAAAATAGGTTGTTTACTCTGGGAGAAAAATCATGTCTTTTAAGTTTCTGGGAACCCTGCATACAAAATCAACATATTGTCTCCGTAATTCCCATTTTTTTAAGCAAAAATTTTTAAACAGAATAACTTTTTTCTAAAAGTGAATTTTTGGTCCATTTGTCCTCTTGTTAACCCTATTCGTGGACAGTCTGTATAATGACTCTTTAATAAAAAAAATCAGGAAAATCAATAAAAATTTAGGCATTCACAGTGATCTCCCCTTAATGCATCCTACATTAAGGGTTTTAAATAAAAGGTTTGCCGAGAGTAATTTGAAAAATGAAGTGACCGTTCAACCAATTATAACCGCGGTAATAATTGGTGACAACTTTGACGTATAATACATTGTTTAAACGTCAACATAACCGATTGGTAAATACCGTTTTAGAATTGGTTCTTCACCTAAAATTGATGCAAGTTTTTAAGTTCTCCTATAATATGGATATCAAATAAAAGGACTTGTTGCGAATAAAATGTGAGTTAAACTCTGTTGCTTTAATCCGTCGGAATTTTTGGAGTTGCTCTTAAAATGGATTTGCTTTTAAATTTTAGCTACGTAGATATTATATTTTTTTCACAATAATGGAAGTTAAAACAAACACCTTGTAAAAATGTGTTTTTAATGCTATTTTATTTAGTCCAAAAACTGTTTAATCGCCCATTTAACTTACCTATGTTGGTTACTTAGAATCTTTATTATATTTGTCAGGGCAACTCTAGTAGTAACATTATAAAGGTAAATAACAATGGCTCAATGGGATAAGAATAAGTGTGTTTCCAATCTAGTGAATCAAAAAGAGATCATTCTTGTTAACAAAACTAATCTGTTCGGACAGCCGATGTGTAAATACATCGTAATAGGTCTTAGATAAATCGTTTCACAAGAGGCATCACGGTAAATGAAAGAGCAAGAGATCGAGAGATATGGTTCTTTAAACGAGAGTTCATACACTGTATAATGTATAATACTAAGCAGTTCTCAATTGATCATAAACTTAAGATTAGAAAGCATATTTTTTATATTGCGGGTTGCTTGAACAACTTAACATCTGGGTGTTAATTAAATATACTGTACATTTAAATAAAAATGAGCCACCCTAAATAATTCCTTTATTTATAAACCTACTAGCTTTTGCCCGCGGTTTCGCACGCGTTAAATTCGGAATTAAACAATTCCCCTTCCCTTCTTCCCTATACCGTGAAGATTTTGGATATACATACAAACCTTTCTCTTGAATCACTCTATCTATTAAAAAAAAAAACCGCATCAAAATCCGTTGAATAGTGATAAAAACCTTAATTTAAAAAAAAATGTGCTTTCTGTAATTTTTTTAAATACTGATAATTATTTTGCAAATTTTTATATTTGAACAATATTGTAAACCTCTAGATGGTATAATAACATAGTTAGAATGCATTTTAGTTTTAAGGATTTTTTAATATAACATCTTTTTGACCCACCCTGTGTGGCAATTCTTTATTTTTTATAAACCATAGATACCTGTGCACAATTCCTATAAACACCTTATCTTTAATTGCAATACTAACGTCAATATCGAATTTTAAATGTAAAATATTTTTTAAACACTCTGTAGATGTTTGTTTTTTGATATTACTATAAATGTAAACCTTCCTCCTAAGTCACTCTGTCTATTAAAAAACACATCAAAATTCGTTGAGTACTATCGAATTTTAAATGCAAAATTTTTTTAAAACACTTTGTATATGATTTTTGTTTACATTAATATGCATATAAACCTTCCTTTTGAATCACACCATCTATTAAAAAAAACCGCATCAAAATCCGTTGAAAATAGTAACGTCAATATCTAATTTTGAATGAAAACTATTTTTTTTTAACTCTGTATATGTTTTTTTACAAAATTATACATATAAACATTCCTTTTAAATCACTGTATCTATTAAAAAAAACCGCATCAAAATCCGTTGCGAATAGTAACGTCAATATCGAATTTTAAATGTAAACAATTTTTTAAACAGTCTGTATATGTTTTTTGGATATTATTATACATATAAACCTTCCTCTTGAATCACTTTATCTATTAAAAAAATCCGCATTAAAATCCGTTGAGAATTGTAACGTCAATATCGAATTTTAGTTATAGTTTATCCAAGATAGCCTACCTGTGCCCACATTGTTGGGCGTTAATGTCTGAACTTTTTGTTCAATCATAATAAAATATAGTCTATAACACTGCTGAATAGTGTAGCTTTCTAATTGTGAAAAAAATATAATAGGTGCAGTCGCGTCTACAAACAAAACCACAAAGTTACGAAATTTACCTCTTTATATATTAGTATAGATGAAAATATTCTAAAAACGTCAATTTTTATTTTTAGGGGGACACATATTTTTGTGTCAAAATTTACTTGTTCAGGGTTATCCCCTCCCCTCACCAGCACAAACGTGAAAAAGTTGGACTGGGAAGGGGGTTGTAGAGATACCTTAGCTTAAAGGCTGTCAAATTCTCTTTTTAATGGTTCTTAGTTTTTGAAAATCGGTTAAGTAGTTTCTGAGAAAATTCGCTCTTAATACCGGAGCCCCTGGCAAGTGGCTCACCCCTATAACTTTTTTATTGTTTAAAATATAAAAATAAATTTTGGTACGTAGGTATATCACATAAATGTGCATTGTTGCACGAATTCAGTTGTTTTCTATTACTTCTGGTTTAGCCGGAAACAACCTGGACTTTCTTATTTTAAATGATATGACTCGATATATTTTTACCAATTTGAATGTAAAATAACGTTTTAAGTATTTTTGAGTGTACAATAAATTTGCATTCACATTTAGAGGTAAAATGTAGCAAATTGAGTGTAATTTCACAGGGGAATGGTCTTCCCTACTGTAAATAAATTAGATACTAGTTTACACTTGAAAACGGACAGAGTTAGTACTGCCCGAAATGTTACGTATACGGTATGAATACATGAAGCAAAGGCAATGAAAATCCGAAATTATTTTTTTAATATTAATGAAAATGCATTGTTGCTATGCTATGTGTACCACTTCCAGACATAAGCTAATTGATTTCTTTCTGAATGTGTTAGACAATGATTCAGTTGTTTTACCGCCCTTTCGGGTCTTCCCTTCTAGGTCCGACCACCGTCCCCTTAGGTGGTGTGCTGCAGCCTAGAGGCTTGTTGTGCCTTGACCCTACTCCTTCTCATTCATTCCATAACTTGAATGGTTGCTGCTCGGTCCGTCCGCTGACCCCCAAGCAGAACACCCGCTGGCGGTCACCCATGAGTAGTAGTGATACTTAAAGAATTTCGGACTTCGATTGTCTTATTCCCACAACGTTTCGGGCAGTCTTTGTCCGTTTTTAAATATATACCAAAAAATTCCTATCGCTACTTAGTTTATATAGTCCGGTAGAGCACGCACCCGTGACGGAGTTGGGTGTAGACAAGTATGAGGGTGTTTACCTAAGACGCCAGCATTGGTGCGTTGTAGGGATGGTTTCCAAATAGTGGGTATTTTCACACTTGGTTTACTAAAAATATTTTTTGTTATTTTCAATTAAGACGGCTTCCTTAAATTTATGCTTTTTCCAAAGAGGTTCACTGTGAACAACCAGTGCTTCTGTCCACTTAAGGACATGTTCTTTAGACCAATCGTAGTTATAGATTCCAGACTTGGATATTTCACAATATATGACTCTCTCACATGGTACTTGGTAAATACAGTATTTCTCCTGTTTAAATGTGTTAGGTTTCATTTTTGTTAAGATGCTCCTAAGTTTTGTACCGAACTAAAAACTGTTTTAATTCCATATTGTCTGGCAATTGTTCTAATCTCTTCAGATGTTCCTTTAATATATGGAATGGTTAATAAAGAGAAAGTCTCCTGCTCATGGGGTCGTACTATTGGTTTACCTTTACAACAAAGTAAGCTAGAAAGCTCGTTGTCTAAAAGTTTGTGTATAAAGCTAAATATATATTTTTTTAAATAGTATGGTGTTTTACAAAGGTTCTGCGAAAAGAATGCTACAACAAATTCCTTACTATCTAAGCGCTGTATGATTTGCTCAGGCCCGCAACGAGAGATTTCATAAAATCTATTTTAAAAAAAAATAAATAAATTACAAATCTTACTCAAACTCACGAAATCAATTAGGCGAGCAAGCCGAGTGGCGGTGATCATCAAAGAGTGAGGCACAACAAAAGATTATTTCTTCTCAACTGTCCTTCACTAGACGATTCTAGATCGTTCCCTCATTTTGCCTATATGGTGGATGGGCCGAACTTTAGTTTAGTTAGTTTAGTTCTATCTGAGCTACCGAGATGATAACTTTGACGAGGGAAATCCTAGCGAGCCGTTCTAGTACCGTCAATTTGCTTTACGAACACTACAATACTACTTTCAAATGTTCTACTTTTAAACGTGGCCCGCAAACGTATTTGCACACTAATGTTTGGCCCGCAACATGTCAAAGGTTGCCCATATCTGATCTAAGCCAACACACTTTAAAAGTAGATGATTTCGAAGATACAAATAGTCAAAAGTTTTAATTTGGTCATTTTTTGAAGTATTTTATTTTTTAGTTTAAAACCATGCGACCAGTTTTCCCAAAGTGCCGTTTAAAAATCCAATAGTTCTTGGTTCATTTATCCACTTGTAACAGCCATCCTGATACACACTGTATAACCGCATCGCGAATTTTTTAGGGTAACATAAGATACAGAAGCCAATCACGGTAAAATCTTACCGTCTTTTTAAGTCCAACCTACCTCTGCGAAGAATGAATGGATCAGGATACTATAATTTTCACTTATATGTTTGGAATTGGAAAATACTGTATTGATGTTTTGAATCTCCCAGTTTAACTCCATATTACAGAAAAATGTACGGTAATTTTAATTCATATAATTAAATATTGTTATTATATTACTGGTTATATCGGTTGGCTCGGGATCTGTTTAATCGATGCTTTCCCAGGGGCAAAGTAATAAAAAGGATATTTGTTTTTTGCGTATGTCTTAGAGCCTAGACCTAAGACTAAGCCTTACCCTCAGTTGCTGGGAATTTATGATAAAAATAAAAACACCAATCTAAAAATATTTTGTGCAACTGAAAGTGTGGAGCTATTAAAGAACGGTGGTGAACTTGCCACCGGATTGTAAATACGTGTTTTAAATTTTGGTCAATTGATGGTTTGCTTTATTTTGTTTCAAGCTATGTGTTTGTTTAAAGGGGTCAATAAAGCTTATCAGGCTCAGTCTCTAAATCACCTTTACCCACAACCTTTATTTGTCCACGCTACGCCACTGTCTACAATTTAGGAGATATTTTTATTTTAGCACTATCAAAGTTATACGAAATAAAAACTAATTTTTTTACATGAGCACTTGGCCATGCATAAATGAAAAGTGATAAAATCAAAACGGGTAATTTTTTTGTATTGTTAATTAAAAAGAGAGCAGTAGTAGTATTTATTCGGCACAGAAGCACACTCGACTTGGCGAGGGACTGCCATACTTACTTACGATAACATAAAACAAGACGGTGGTCTTATAAACAGTCTAACATACTTCTGTATTTAATTATTAAAAATGAGGTGTCCGGTCGATAGATTAGACCATTAGACTATTTAAATTTAAAGGTGTGGAGAATACGGTAAAATCATTCTATATATACTAATCGGTTACAGGGTATTCAAGATAATTACAAAAACCTATTTTATTTAAAAAGTTTAACACCCTGTATCTTGGAAAGTATGCATTTTCGGTCCCATGTTTATAGGAACTTTTTTCATATTTTTCAATGAGGAATCACCTCCTTAAATGTTTTACACTTATTTAGTTACACCCTGTATAAATCCGAAAGATTGCCCACATGTTCTTGGACACCCTGTATATCATCCCGCGCGGGCCCTCATATTCAGTCCGGGCCCCGGTAATTTGTACCGCTTTCAACGCCCTTTCATCGGGCCTGTTTATATAACTAATATGGATGGTGGAGGGGAGGATGACCATCTGAATGTTTTAAAAAATATGGATGACCATCCATATTTAAAAAGTGTCCGTCGAAAGGAGCACAAAGAGAATAGACAAGGATAGAGGATCAATCGCCGTTTCGAAAAGTGGCACAATTTGAAGAAAGGGTCTGCGGGATGGCCGGGCATGCGCATACGCACTCCCAATGTCAAAATCGGCGGTATATTTAAAAACATTGATTTATTAAGTAAATATACATAAAACATTAATAAAAAGTGTAAAATGTGGTTTATACTGAAATTTATTAATATTTTAATGACTAAATATTGGTAATTTAGTGCTAATGGTGTATTAAAATCTATTTCGTAGAAGACTATTTTTTCTTAGATTGGAATAGGTTAATGTGGAAAAATGTATAGATATAAATTTTAGGGAAATGAGAACTGAAAATAAAAATCTAAATAGAATTATTTCTTGAAAACTAAAATTTTATTGCGAGATTACTTATTTAGCATAAAAAATGGTACTAAATGTAAAAGAAGTGTATAATTTTAAGAAATATATGAAAATAGCATGCTCAAACTTACCAACCAAATAAATTTTAGATTTATGTTGATCCTATTTAGTTGAAAGGTATTATAGTCTATAAGTTAATATTACCTACTTATACTAAGAAAAGCGTAGTAGGATTTCAGTTTCCATAGGCCACTGTGCTTGGTCCATTTTATTCGATATCTACATACTTGTTTTTTAGGTATGAGGAAGCAGATAAGATTGTAGGTTTTAATTAACAATGAAAATTTAAGTTTCCACATTACTGGATACTTATTTTGAAATAAAATACTTTTGTAAAAGAAGCTCAAAAATGCTCGTTATTGCAGAAAAAAATCCTAATCCTAAACATCTTTTTTCCACAAATTTTCAATATTGACAAAAATAAGTGTACTTTCCTCTTAATATAAATTTATATTTTTTAAGATATTTCATATACCTACCACTGAAAACAATTAATATCAAATGGTTAAATTTTTTCGTAAAATTAATAATAAGTTTGCCTTATGGTACGAACTTAAAGTAGACACACTCTATATCTTGGTTTGTACCTTACTAGGTCAGTTATTAAGTTTTTAGGTGTTTAGGCTTTAGGCCTTTTTATTTTTTCGCTTTAGTATAATTTTTATCACTATTAATACTTTTTAAACTTATCATTTGTCTGACTTTTACAGTTCAAGCAAATTTTTAAATAGAGAGTGACGCACACAGAAATTCTCTATTGGTTCATTGTGCTTTTACCTCCAGCAAGATATTTATTAAATATATTTTACGGATGTATATAAAATATTAATGTATATTATGTTTTGTTACATAAATAAATCCTAGATAAAGTGTTAATTTTTTATTTAAAAAAAAACAACGTAAATAATTTAAAAAATAATTTATTAAAAAACCCATAAATTTCCACAAATTTTGTTTCAATAATTTATATCTATAACACAGGTCACACGTAAAATCAAACCGAATAAAACACAAAACAAATATACAGCCACAACAATCACAAAACATCAGCCATATTGAACATGTGAAAGTCAAGAGTTTTGACATTTATAACAGCCAATAGCAAGCCGGAAAAACAACCTCCCATGCGCATGACGAGTAATCCCGCTGTGTTAAGTTAACCATCAAACCGGTGAAAGTTCGCAAGATATTTGGCTGATAGTATTGATTCAGACACAAAAATGTTACGTAAAAAGTGCGTACTGAAACAAAAAATTATAAATAAATCCATACTTTTAACCAAGCACGTCCTTTTTACCAACGTTAAGCAAGTATAAAATAAAACTTTGTCGAGCTCTTTTGGTCGCTGAACACAATCACCAGTCGCAGGTGTGTGCCATTTCTTAATTGGTGGGGGTAAATCAACTGTTTCTCTCCCCTTGTCCATTCTCTTTGAAGGAGCAACTTAAGGTGGCGCCACCGTAGCCAGAGGAGATTTTTTAACCAATGAGCATGAATTATTAGAGTGAGATACAAAATGAAAAAGGACAAATAGATTCAAATTAAAAAGGTAAGAAATACCAAAATCCAAAGTCGATTGATGAGATAAGGTCACGACATTCGTCAGATTGGCTAGCCTGGCTGTGACGTCAAGTCCAAAGAGGATAGACAAGGATAGAGGATCAATCGCCGTTTCGAAAAGTGGCACAATTTGAAGAAAGGGTCTGCGGGATGGCAGGGCATGCGCATACGCACTCCCAATGTCAAAATCGGCGGTATATTCAAAAACATTGATTTATTGAGTAAATATACATAAAACATTAATAAAAAGTGTAAAATGTGGTTTATACTGAAATTTATAAATATTTTAATGACTAAATATTGGTAATTTAGTGCTAATGGTGTATTAAAATCTATTTGATAGAAGACTATTTTTTTCTTAGATTGGAATAGGTTAATGTGGAAAAATGTATAGGTATAAATTTTAGGGAAATGAGAACTGAAAATAAAGAATTATTTCTTGAAAACCAAACTTTTATTGCGAGATTACTTATTTAGCATAAAAAATGGTACTAAATGTAAAAGAAGTGTATAATTTTAAGAAATATATGAAAATAGCATGCTCAAACTTACCAACCAAATAAATTTTAGATTTATGTTGATCCTATTTAGTTAAAAGGTATTATAGTCTTTAAGTTAATATTACCTACTTATACTAAGAAAAGCGTAGTAGGATTTCGGTTTCCATAGGCCACTGTGCTTGGTCCATTTTATTCGATATCTACATTCTTGTTTTTTAGGTATAAGGAAGCAGATAAGATTGTAGGTTTTATTTAACAATGAAAATTTAAGTTTCCACATTACTGGATACTTATTTTGAAATAAAATACTTTTGTAAAAGAAGCTCAAAAATGCTCGTTATTGCAGAAAAAAATCCTAATCCTAAACATCTTTTTTCCACAAATTTTCAATATTGACAAAAATAAGTGTACTTTCCTCTTAACATAAATTTATATTTTTTAAGATATTTCATATACCTACCACTGAAAACAATTAATATCGAATGGTTAAATTTTTTCATAAAATTAATTAAAAATTTGCCTTATGGTACGAACTTAAGTAGACATACTCTATATCTTGGTTTGTACCTTAACTGGGTCAGTTATTAAGTTTTTAAGTGTTTAGGCCTTTTTATTTTTTCGCTTTAGTATAATTTTTATCACTATTAATACTTTTTAAACTGATCATTTGTCTGACTTTTACAGTTCAAGCAAATTTTTAAATAGAGAGTGACCCACACAGAAATCCTCTATTGGTTCATTGTGCTTTTACCTCCAGCAAGATATTCATTAAATATATTTTACGGATGTATATAAAATATTAATGGATATAATGTTTTGTTACATAAATAAATCCTAGATAAAGTGTTAATTTGTTTTTATTCAAAAAAAAACAACGTAAATAATTTAAAAAATAATTTATTAAAAAAAACCATAAATCTCCAAAAATTTTGTTTCAATAATTTATATCTATAACACAGGTCACACGTAAAATCAAACCGAATAAAACACAAAACAAATATGTAGCCACAACAATCACAAAACATCAGCCATATTGAACATGTGAAAGTCAAGAGTTTTGACATTTATAACAGCCAATAGCAAGCCGGAAAAACAACCTCACATGCGCATGACGAGTAATCCCGCTGTGTTAAGTTAACCATCAAACCGGTGAAAGTTCGCAAGATATTTGGCTGATAGTATTGATTCAGACACAAAAATGTTACGTAAAAGTGCGTACTGAAACAAAAAATTCTAAATAAATCCATACTTTTAACCAAGCACGTCCTTTTTACCAACGTTAAGCAAGAATAAAATAAAACTTTGACGAGCTCTTTTGGTCGCTGAACACAATCACCAGTCGCAGGTGTGTGCCATTTCTTAATTGGTGGGGGTAAATCAACTGTTGCTCTCCCCTTCTCCATGCTCCTTGGTCAAGTCGGGCCATTTTCGGCCATGTTTGATTTTAGGCAGATCAGTGGCGGAGAATTAAGGAGGAAACAAAAAGAACTGTACGTTATAAAAAAAGTTTATTAGATTATATCAATATGCATAAGTTATAATTAAACTATAAATGTAATTAAATAATTATTTCATTTATTCAAAAACCATTATAAAAACTTTGTATAGGTATGTACATAACACATATGCAATGTGACGAAGAGACAATCTAACTAAATACGGACATGTAAACATGCGTAACTAATATTGCTTGTTTATTACATAGAGGAAACCTTTTTATTTGTAATTTCTCAGAAATTATATTCTTTACAACAGTTGGTACATGGTTCCAAATTACACTGCTGTCCTTAGTTAAGCCGGATGTTCATGAAAGCGGTTTTCCGCTCGCGGATAATAATTCAGCGTTGTGATTGGTTAGTGAAAATTTAAAATGCTTTTCCCGCCAATCACAACGCTGAATTATTATCCGCGAACGGAAACCGCTCTCATAGACAGTAGGCTTTAAAACGTCCTAACTACATTTTTTTAAAATGTTGGCCTACACTACTACTACGTATATGCATATATATTATCAGTTATTCTATGCATTATTTATCTATTCTCCCAAGTTAACAACGTCCTAACTTTATTGTGTGTGTTGCGTCAATGAAGTTAGGACGTCGTAACTTGGGAGAATAGATAAATAATGCATAGAATAACTTGTTTACACATATAGGCCAACATTTTTAAAAAATATAGTTAGGACGTTTTAACTAAGGACGGCAGCTATATTTAGTTTTGTTAAAATTTTAAGGATATATAGGGTATAATACCTGAAAACTTTGAAAAAAAAACCAAAATATTAAATTTAATTTTAAAACTTATATTGTTATATAATATTTTTTAAAGTACCCATAACTAAATAACTTTTAATTTGAAGCATATTTGAAAAACTTAACAGTATTTATATTTTTGTATTTATAATGACTAATACACAAAACTGATTTATTAACTCTGCTTTATTTTCTTTAAAAATACTCATGTATAATATTAATAATAAAATAATCCTTATTGTACAGAAATAATCACATACAAAGGTGGAAAGTATCGCCAGGCGTATTTTAATTAATAACCATCAACTAAAAAAATATATAAACAAAACTAGAACCCTCGACACTACACTGCTTCATAATGTACAACACTAAAGACTAAACACTATAAAAAATTACTAAAATAAAAACAGTTAGAACCAATAAAATATGAAATCTCTATAAACTAACAACAAACATTTACAACTCGAAAATAAACAACCGAAACGAAAATAGCAGAGCCTTTTACCAAACAATAAAAGCTTCGACAACGCACGACTCTGTCATCAGCTGATAATACTGACAACTTGAAACAGAACTGCCAACCGAAATCGTAATTCTCACACCCTCACGTCCCTGACCCAAGCTATCCCCGGTCTCGCTTATGTCTAAACCCCTTCTCATAAAGAAACTCTGACCAAAATCCCTGGCTACTGTGGCGCCATCCCAACTTGCTACATTCCGATGGCCACTTTTTCAACTTGTCCGCCATAAAAGATGGTTATCCTGCCCTCCACCATCCATATATACTAAAAAGGGTTATTAGAAAATCAGCTGATAAAAAGGGTACCTAGATCAAAAGTGTCAAAAATATTTACCATATTTACAGAAATATACGATTTTGGGTTTGCGTCTCGGCTAGAAGCAAGCACTTTTGAAAACAAGAAACATTAAATTTTAGACAAAATATTAAGGCATCATAGTCTGAAAACCTAAATAAAACAAAGAGTAGTTATCAGCTAACGTTTGGCGTAATTTTATATAAAGTTACAAACATAACGCACCTTTCATATTATAGGGGCACAATTAAACATTTTGTGAAATTGAGTTTTTGTGATATATAGGCACAAAAACAATTACTTTGCATGATGCCCTTGACAGAAAGAGACAGAGCCACTCATGGGGCGCACAAACATAATTGTGTCTCTATCTTATTTCCCAGTAACGCGACCCGATATTTAATATCAATTTCACAAAATTTTTAATTGTGCCCCTATAATATGAAAGGTGCGATAAGTTCTTGAATATTTACACTTACAACCACCAAGACACTTAGCACAAATTGTAGACTAATTCTTCTTGTATTTTTATTGCATTAATTCAATAAATTATAAAAATATTTTAAAAAACACGATTTTAACCTTTTTTTATTTTTTATCTTTGGACAAACCACGAAGGCTAAAAGCCTAAATACTAACGTACCGTGGGTGTCTTAAGCGAGGTAAGAGGGAGTTTGTTGACACGGGAAACAACAACAAGGAAAACTTGACCATTAATTGTCATGGACTGTATACTAGTTCAAAATTATTTAAATTATCTGTTGACACTTATCTCATTTAATAATATTGCCAAAAATGTCTTGGTGACGTCAAAAAATCAACCATCAATATGGTGGAATGTCATAACCCCTTTATGTACGGACTTTGTTAAACACAATAAAATTTAACGTTTTCCAACGCTACGCATGGTGAATTAGCTCCCTAATGATTTATTTGTAACGAGACAAAGCCGTTACAAATTGATCAATCAGAACAAATTTCGCACTGAACTAAGCTTATGCCCACGCTCTTGGAACTAACGTACT
Source organism: Listronotus bonariensis (assembly GCA_014170235.1). Classification (NCBI taxonomy): domain Eukaryota; kingdom Metazoa; phylum Arthropoda; class Insecta; order Coleoptera; family Curculionidae; genus Listronotus; species Listronotus bonariensis. The sequence goes on along the minus strand of JACEGR010006510.1, from coordinate 41,989 downwards.
TTTAACAATCAATCTGTGGTCCGTCACTCGAATTTTTAATTACTCCGGTTACCCGTTTGTTAGTACATTCTTGTCTATGGTTAGTACACTAATTTTACCAATGGAATGCGCTTAAAGAAAAATAAATACTGTGGTACCACTGATACACGTTAGGTAATCCTTGGAAACCAAATGTAGCAAGAATTTAACGTTTTGGGGATATTTATTTTTCTGTATTTAGGATTATTTATTTTACATACATCGTATTCCTACCTCGACAACTTCGTTCTTGGTTTACAAGCAAAGAGTGACAAATGTCTTGATTTTGATGGCGCAAGATGTGTTTAGCAAAATGGCTGAGGATCCGTGGTTATTAAATGAAGATGGTTACTTAAAAGTAGATACCGATGTTAAAGAGATTATCTACCACCCTTCCCTCAATGTTATTCTGATATGTACTAACAGTGGTGTGGTTCGAGTATTGGACGTTAATTCTGGTGTTATTTTACAGTCTACTAATCTATCAGGTAAAAAGAGTTTTTGCATTCAGTATTCTCAAAGTACATCACTTACAGGAATGTCTGTTAAAGTATCCTTGCAAATTTAAATTTAAAATCGTTTAACATTAACCACTACAAAAGTCTTGGCAGTAAAGTCTTTTGATTTTGTTTCTTTAACAATCATGTTTTTACTTAGTTAGAACATCTTAAAGCATAATGCAATAAGTCTTACATGCATCTAAATAAAGTTTTAAATACCTGAAATAAAGAATTACAAGATTTATGAAGATAAACCTATGTGGAAACATATAGTACTGTAATTGGATTAACAGCTTTTAAACCTGAATTTTTTATTTAGCTCTGAAAATCTTATCTAACAGCTTCGCATATTCAAAAATTAACAAGCAAAAACCTTAGACACTTATGCAGATTCGCTCTAAAAACTGCAAACGAGCCATATACATTCTTTAGGTGGATTTATACTAACAAATAACTGAAAAATTAAAATAAGAATAACTAATTAGAAGTCCTATTTCCAGTCTGCCTAACGTTGAGGAAACTGCTGTACTGTATTTCAGCTCTAAAGTACTCTTTTTAACTATTTATCTTGCTATTTATAGTGCACTGGGATGTAATGAAACTTAAAATTCATATTTTACCCTTATTTTATAACATAATAGTTTATTTTATATCATTTGATTCGAAATAAAAGTATAATTATTATTATTGTTAAAAATATTCTTTAACAGGGACTATTTTTTGTATTCTTTTATGTTATTTGTATTACATCATACATACATCTTATTAAAGTCTTTAATAAGGATCTTAATTTTAATTATTTCATTTTAGCCAAAAATGGAAACGAAGTTAAATGCAAATACATTCCAAATGAAGATAGGATCCTATTTTGCGATGGACAAGCAATTGGTGTGCGAACTGACTATAATGGTGTTTTATTACTTGACAGTATTTTGCAGAAAACTTTAACCGATTGCAAAGAAATTGTAAAACTTGAACTACCCCTTTCAGAGGTATGTATCTGTTATAACAAAATATAATTTTTATAGGTAGTGGTAGTATTAAACCCAATTATCTAAAAAGCTCCTTTATAATTTAGGACTATGCTTAACTATTTGAGCTTTAGTCTACTTAAATCGAGACTTAAATCTAATAGGGATTTTTTATAGCATTAATTTTGATTTTTAGACTGTGAAGAAGAAGTCAACCCTTATTTTATAACATAATAGAAAAAAAATTAATTAAATCAGGAAATTAATATATTTTTAATTGGATTTTTAAATATAGTTAAATAGTCATAATATTTAAATACAATAATTGTTTAGATAACTGACTATTTACTATAGTTACATTGCAGGTCTTACTTTAAGTATTTATATTTTTTTAACCTTTTTTTTAGGCTATTATTCTTAAGCAAAGTCTAAGTAATGCTAGTGTTCCTAATACAGAACAGGTTCTCAATGAACTGGATAATGTTATTATCAGTGCACAAAAATCACATAAAAAAGGGATCAAGGCTCAAAAGGTAAGTGAAACATAATGCCATTTTAACAAAATTTTATGTAAGTAATAATCTTTTTAAAGTAAGCAACAGGAAATGATATAAAATTATGTAAAAATAATAGGAGAAAATTAGCATTAAATAATAAAAGGTTAAGGTGTGACATGGTTGAGTTAAATTCTATGCAAGAAATATTAGTACTATTATTAATTATTTATAAAAAGCCACATTTGGCGCATTTAGGGAACTGTAGCAGTAATACAGTGCTAAGGATTTTTTAACTATTAGATAATGCACTGGGAAGTACTGAAACTCTAAATTCATATTTGATTTTATCATTTAACCTCTCCACCAAAATTTAGGAACACTAAGTAATAAACATTGTGAATAACAATTTCAGTGGGACATTTAGCCCTGGAAAAATAATTTCAATATAAATTTAGTCTAAACATATTAAAGGATAACTGTTGAACCCTAAAAAAATATATTCTGCTGGTTAAATGTTCAAGAAAGCCATAAAAAACTGTTTTCTTATAATGTCAGGCCGAAATATTGACATTAATAATTCTTTTGTTAACTTATTAAAAATTACACATTACAGAGTAAAAAACTCCAAGTAGTGTTTAATAATACAAACTACAGTAAATAATAATATACATACAGCGAGGATATTAAAAGAGTTTCCCCTTTCCCCTTTATCTTTTAAACGGGACCAGATATCGAGATTAGGTAAAATTTGTGAAAAAGGGTGTTACTTAAGCTACTTTTTGGCATAAAAATTATTTCTGTTAAGTGGCCTGTTGCCAAGGTATCACTAGCATTTTTTTTTCGATTGGAAAGAGGGTTCATGTAGTACCTTGTTTTAAAGGGCTTTCGATTGTCTACTCATCACAATTTAGTTTTTGAAAATCGACCCAGTCAATTTGGAGTTACCAGCGCTTGAAGTGTAGCTCCAATTTGTACATACATTGTATTTTTTAAAGGTTCTTTTCCTCTTTAGTTTTAAATAGGTCAAGAAACTGAGATCTTGTAAAATTTGTATCATTTAAACTACATTTCGGCACTAAAATAATAAACTCTTTTAATACCCTCACTGTATACCGAGTGCCTAAAAGATTACTAGCAAGCCTATTATTTTCTTGAGAAGTGTTACACAATTTTAAAATTTTGGTCAGAAGTATGGTTGAATAAGATGCAGATTTCCAATATTCTAGGTTTTATGTGGCACATCCGGTTTAAACCAAAGCGCTCTCAAATTTGCTATTTCAAATTGAACACCCTATATATTTTTCTAAAAATCAATTCTACAGGCGATTCCAAGAAAATACATGTACCACATGTTATACCTATATTAATTAGTTTTTGAGAGAATGGCGTTCGAAAATGTCATGTTAATCGCCTTTTCTTTCAGTTTGTTAAAAACCAAAAGATGGTAAAAAAGGGCTTATGCGATTTTTTACACATTAATGAACCTTATATCCAGTCACCATAAAAATTTAATTTTCGGTTTTACCGGTGCACAGAAATTAACTTTTGACAGTAAAGAACTTTAATAATTTAAATGGAAAAACTACCTTAAGCCTTAAATTTAAACTGATCACTTATTTCTCAAGTTTTTTTGATAATTAACTATCTCTAAACCTAATAGTTTTTAAGTTATTACTATTGAAACGTTAAAAAATATATTTTCTTCGCTATTTTAAAGGTAACCCAGCGTTTTTCTATTGATATCTTAAAATCTATAAGATTTAAAGATAGGACATAATTAACAAAAAGATTGAAAAATAAGTGTTTAGTTTAAATTGAATGCTTAGAGGTAGTGGTTTTCATTTGAATTTTTAAAGTTTATTACTGCCGAAAGTTAATTTCTGTGTCACTTCCGGTAAAACCAGAAATTGTATTTTTAAGGTGATATGCTCCAAGGTTCATCAAATATCATTAAAAAATCATCGCATTAGCCCTCTTTTTTAACACGCTTTTATTAGCTTGGGTTGTATGTATGTAACGGAATCTTTAAGCTTAATTTTCACCAACTTCCAGCGATTCGATTTCTTTGAAACTTTGCACATATATCAAGGACCCGTGACAATTCAATAATCTGCAAACAGTATCCCGTTATCCTGATTAGGATCGTCAGGATAAATAAATTCCTTTATAGATTTTCTGTAGGAGAGTAACCGAGAAAGAGCTAGTGCGCGATCTGCGCATGCGTGCAGTTTCGGACGTACTCTCAACATAAGGCTGACAGAAACTTGTTCGGAGTAGTTGCGTTCTAAAACCCCACAAAAACATTTCGATATATCGAACTAAAAAATGAAAAATAAATAATAGTTTTAAAAAACTAAATAACACGCTTTTATATGCAACCTAACTAAAAATTAGAAGATAATTTTTCATTACAAAGAGTTTGTATTGCAGTAATAAAAGGTCAAACAATGAATCATAATTATATATACCTTAAAATAGAATTATAATAAAATTTAAGATATTAACAGAATAATTCACTTCAGAATAAAAGCGTGGGGTGCTTAATATATTAAATGTTATAATTATTTCATTTGTAAATATCTATGAGGGAAAAGTTATGAAAAAATAGTAAAATGCACCCCACGCTTTTTACTCTGAAGTGAATTATTCTGTTATTATCTTAAATTTTATTATAATTCTATTTTAAGGTATATAATTATGATTCATTGTTTGACCTTTTATTACTGTAATACAAACTTTTTGTAATTAAAAATTATTTTCTAATTTTTAGTTCGGTTGCATATAAAAGCGTGTTTTTTATAGTTTTTAAACTATTATTTATCTATCTTTTGTTCTTAAACAAATCAATAAAAATGGCGGTTACCATGACATTTTTGAATGCAATTTTCTTAAAAACTAATTTAGATAGGTAAGAGTAAACTACTTTTTATGTTTCAATTTTAAGCAAAATATCATTTAAAAAGTTTATTTAAAATAACATTTTAAATAACTTTATTAAAGTTACAGGGGCTTCAAAAAATTCATGAAACTGATTTTGAAGTCATCAAAAATTAATTATTTTAAATTTTTATAATAAAATGACCTAAAAAACTTTTATAATTTGCTTTTCAAACACCTGCTTTCTCCAAATTCCTACAAAACACAATTTTTCAACTGTAGACGCCAGTTTTCGTCAGATTATGGATTTCAATAAAATTTTGTATTATTGTTTTTATCGATTACAAACATAATTATAAATAAATTTTTCTTATGTCATTTTGCTAAAAAATGAAAAATACAGGTAGTTTACTCTTGGAGAAAAATCATGTTTATTAAGTTTTTGCGAGCCGTGTATACAAAATCAAAATTTTTCCTTCATAAATCCTATTTTTTTACAAGCAAAAATTTTTATGAAGAATTACTTTTTCGAAAAATAAAATTGCCATTTGTCCTCTTGTTAACTCCATCCGTGGACAGTCTGTATAGGGTGTTGCATTTAAAAAGCACTTCTAGTTAAACCGGATGTACCACATAAAATCTGAAACATCAGAAATATGCATCCTAACTAACTAACCACACATATATCCAACCAAAATTACAAAATCGTGTAACACTTATTAAGAAAATAATAGGCTTGCTAGTAATTTCGTAGGCACCCGGTATATAAGGGTCACATAAAATAACAAAAAGAAAAAATACCCACGCAGCAGTACCAGTTAGTGCAAAAGATTTACATGTTTCTTAAAACTACCAAGGCCAAATACAAAAAGTGTTACAAGTAAATGTAAACAAGTATTAAGGTACGTATCCACCAAAGCAACGTAAAGCAAAGAAAAGCAAACATAAAAACGATAAATAAAACTAAAAATGTTTCTGATTTTAGTTGCTTTAGTGGAGACAAAAAGTGGAAACTTGTTGACATTTGTTTCGCAATTTGGGAACACAAAGCAACATTTAGTAACAAAAGTTCCTCATTGTTTTGATGGATACGTTAAGGGTACACCATAGCAACAATGAGGAACTTTTTTTTAGGTATGTTTGCTATTTAATTTATTTAGATACATATTATTACAAATACAATTACAATATCAATAATTAATTACAATATAAATTTAAAAGAAAAACTATAAGTAAAAATGTGCACAATGGACATAGGTCTGTGTGTGCACATTAGGCATCAGCATAAGCTATACATAATCTTTAACATTTTATTAAAATAACAATATATATTATAAGGTGGTATGACTACGATGACTATAACTGTTCTGTCAATACACTATAAAAATTCAATAATTTGTTTAATTCTTTGCGTGTTACTTTTTATTCACAAATCCAATTTTTTTTAAATATTTTTAAATTTTTTATTTTTAAACTGTACCGGCAGTATATTAAGTATTTTAGGCGCCACATAAGTAATGGATCTTTGTGTAGCATCAAATCGTGTATTAGGTAATGTACTATTTCGACCTACATTTGCTCTTGTCATAATACTATGATTGATGAAGCTGTTAAATATGTTTATTGTAAGAGAAAATCTTAAAACATTTTTAATGTACAACTGATCAATTGTAAAAACTCCAGTATGTTCATATAATAATTCAGAGGAATATCATCTTGGTTTAAATGTCATTATCTTTAGAATATATTTCTGTGCAATAATAACATTTTTAAAGAACTTTTATGTGCAGACCCCCAACAAATAATGCCATAATTTAGACACGATTCGACCAATGACTTATAAACTGTTGTAATATTATCTTTATTTAAAATGTAACGCAGTTCATAAAATTTATATACAAGTTTTCTTAGTTTATTCTTTGTGTATTCTGTATGAATATTCCATTTTAAAAATTGGTCGAAAAACAGACCCAAATATTTTATGCTCTCAACCGACTTAATACTACCTGAGCATTTACAGTTACCGTCCAAATTACAGTCAGAAGAGTGAATCTTAATGTTATTCCTTATGGGTAGACCTCTTTTATCTATAGAAAAACACATAAAATGTTAAAAAGTCGTTTGAAAATGACATAGTATGTCGAAACTGCAGTAACGCAAAAAGCAATATAAAATATGTGACAAAATAACAAAGTAAAATTTGTGTTTTTATTACATTCTACATAAAATGTGTTTTATTTACATTCAGAGTTAGTGAATTTAGATCCATCCATGTTTTTATATGTGTCATTGCTTCTTCGGCCCTCTCAAAGGTCTCAGGCCACGATTTTCCCTTACACAGGACAACTGTATCATCCGCAAAACAAATAATTTTGCTGTTATGTGCAACATTTGGCAGATTGTTAATGTAAACTGAGAACAAAATAGGTCCCATTACTGTCCCCTGCGGCACACCACACTCCACTCTATTGTTAGAGCTGTATACTGAATCTAACTTAACTCTTTGAAATCTGTTACTTAGATATGACCTAAAAAGTTCCAGTACTTTTCCCCTTATTCCAATATTGTGTAATTTTGAATGTAGAATGTGGTGATCTACAGTATCGAACGCCTTTAAGAGATCCAAAAAAACTGCCAATGGCTTGTATCCATTATTAAAACAGTCAATAATGAATTTCGTCGTTTCATTTAAAGCCGTGTCTGTACCCATTTCCTCTCTAAATCCACACTGTGAATTAGACAACAGTTGATATGAGGCTAAAAAGCTTTGTAACCTCTTTTTTATACATTTTTCCATAATTTTACAAATTGGACCTGTTTTTGCGATTGGTCTGTAGTTGTTTGGATCAGATTTATCTCCTCCTTTGTAAAAAGGTGTGATTAAGCTTTTTTAAAACAATCTGGAAACAGGCCAATGTCAAATATCCGATCCACAATATGTACCAGAGGTTGAATTAACGATTCATAGTTAGATTTTATAATGTTGTTTGATATTCCAAATTCATCCTGGGAATAATTATTTTTCAAAGAGTTTATTGCTTGGCATATTTCTTCAACATTAATAGGATGCAGAAACATTGAGGCCGGAGACTGGCTTTCATTTACTAAAACTCCAGGTGGATTCACAGGTCTTTTTATTTTACTGGCCAGTTTGGCGCCAACAGTACTAAAATGTTCGCAAAGCTCCTCCGCAATGTCTCCTTGTTCAACAAGTTCATGTATATCTCCATTAACCCTCCTTAAAACAGAGATACTAGTCTTAGATTTAATGTCATTTGTTGCTTGTTTAATTATTTCCCAGGTTTTTTGGGGTCCCCTCTAACATGTTCTAACTTTTTCTTAAAATGGTCCGCCTTTGCTTTTTTACGAGTTTACTCAATTGGTTCCTGTATTTTTATAGTTATCTTGCCTCATTGTTAGGATTTACAACACAGGCTTTGTGTAACCTGTCTCTATTCCTAATAGAAGCCAAGAGACCAGCTGTAATCCATGGTTTAAGAAGCGTCTTTTTGTTGGGTATGGTTTTAGTATCTGTTGCAGCATTTATATGTCGTTGTAGTATATTTATAAATGTTTCAGAGGCAACATTGTGATCCTCATTTATGTTGCATGTTTTCAAAAAAGTTCCATAATGTTTCTATAAGTTGGTCATTGTTGTAGCAACAAAATAAAAATGTTTCCATATGTTTCGCGTTTCCATTTCAAGTCGGTAAGATCAAAGGAAATGTAGAAAGAAGTAGGAACAAATTTAGTTGTTGCTTCAGTGGAGACATTCAGTTCTCAAAGTTGACAATGTGTAAACGTAAAAACTATAGACAAAAGTAAAAATGTTCCTGATTTTAGTTGCTTTAGTAAAGACAAAAAGTTGAAACCTGTTGACATTTGTTCCTCAATTTGGAAACACAAAGACACATTTAGTAACAAGAAAGTTCCTCATAGTTGCTTTGGTGGATATGTACCTTTACAATAAAAGCTGATGTGTTGCACAAATTCGATTTTTAATTTATTGGTTAGTTTCTTTAGGGGGCGTCCATAAATTATGTGAGACATTTTAGGGGGAAAGGGTTCAAGGAAAATCTCACCAAATCTCACGATAATTTTTGTATAGGTAGAAAGGGGAAAAAATTAAATTTTGTGGCAGACCTCCCCCAGGAAAATGTAATGTATTGTTGCTTTTTTGGATGGAGAACCCTTTTTTTTCAGGAAAAAATTCATGAAATTGAGAGTTTTGTATTCCCATCATAAAACTCACGTGAGATTTGATGGGGGTGAAGGGGGTTAAAGAAAATCTCACCTAATCTTACCAAGGGGAAGGGGAGTCCAAAATACGAAAAAACACCTCACGTAATTTATGGACGGCCCCTTATTAGATTTAAAATATAATAAAAGATGTTATGTAACAAAAAAATATTTTTTAAGCTTAAGTAAGTTAATTAAAATAAGTTAAAAATATAAAAGTTGATTTCTAGTAAAATGTTAAAACCATATTTTCTCGTGAAATCATTTGAAATGATTTTAAATAATTCTATTTTCGCGTCGAAATTATTATGTATAATGACAAATGTCATTATGTTACTTATTGAAAGTATTTAAAAACTTTCGCAGAGGGACACGGTAAAGTGTGTTCCGGCACCTTGGTCTTTACGGGACTTCAGCGACGCTACAACTTACACTTTTTGACCGTCTTTTGTTAGGCTAATCACTAAATATCTGACCAACTTTTTTTATTTTTGGTCTGGCCTGGATTCGAACCAAGTCTGCGTCGGTTGTGCGTCTAACGATCCAGCGTTTTAACTCACCGGCCATCACACCGACATGGCATCCAGTGTATTTCTTCTTTGTAATTTGTAATCAGCGATTTTGACATGTCACTTGCATTAATAGCTTGCTGTATGTACAGAGCCGACAATCGACCTTATCCACATTTTAAATGCCTATAACTTTGTTATTTTAAGGAAATGATCCAAAAACCGAGTTGTAAATTAAATTTAAATTACGAGGTTTTTTTTGTTAGTAAAATTACACAAAACTATTTTAATATAAGCAAATATGGACACAACTTAAATATTTTTTATGGGACACCCAGTATTTCTTTCGGCCATTATATAGAATATTTCTTCCCGACGATTTCAACAATATAACCCACTTTATATGCTGAATTATTTAATTAAGTTAATGTTATTGTTTGTTATAGTTTCTTAATGTTAATTGATTTTATATTATAATATGCTTAGGTATAGATATAAAATTTTTAATAAAAATTAATATTTTTTTAAAAATCTGGCGTTAATATTTAATGTTTAAATGGTTGGAACTCTGGCCCGACCAAATACTTATTTATAAGTTTGGTCAGGCGTGGTTAGTCTAACAAAAGACGGTCAAAGTACAAAATATATCAATGCTACCGTGCACCGCAAGCTTGCGGACCCTAACCTAAGAACTGTCCTGGGTGAGAACCTTGTCGTAAGTTGTCGTGACTAGAACGCAGTTCGGAACATACTACGTTAAACTGTAGGTCCCGTCTGGCTGGCATCTCGGACGTAAAACCAGGTTGCACTATAAGCCTAGCGGCTGGGTAGCAGAATTATCCCGGCCCCTCTTAAACCAACCAAGCAAGATAGGCGCTTTTCGCCCTTAACTATCACTCGAAAATCGAGCCCATGACATCTAAGTTCATTTTTTTCTATCTCTTCGGAAAATTCGAATTTTTTGTTGAAACAGTCGAAGCTGCAACACCCTGAGCAGGGTGGCGCCTTTTCGTTGACTTTGCAGGGTATAGCAAAAAACTTAAAGAAATAGAACAAATCTGATTGCACAATCTCCATTTTCATTTTTAAACAAATTCAGTGGTGAAAGTAAATCATTTTTCAAAAATTTTATCAATTTGGCCAGGCACCTATAACTGCTTTTAGGAATTTAAAAGTAAAATTCAGTGGCGTTGCTACATTTTATCCATTGACTTTTGTGTTAAAGCTATAACTCAATATTTCATAGAAGTTTAACAAAATACCACATTTCGTCGCTGTTATTACGAAGGAGTCTATCTCCATATTTGGCAAAAAGGGTTATACCCGTTGTTAGACAAGAAAATACCTTATTTATGTTATAACAAACTTGCATATCCTAATATTACACCACAAATGAATTAAAATAAGATGCAACTGGGAGCGGTACAGCCAAAATAATGACTCCAGTTATCTTTAAAATGCTCTCCTGGAAAGTTGTAAAAATCGAGATAGACCCCTTTATAATAACAGCGACTATTTAATATATTTATATTTTATATGACCATTAAATCTAAAAAAGAAGAAATATATACACACTAAGATTTGGAAGCTCTCATTTCTGAAACTGTTAGAGAAAATCATTTAAATGTGGTAAATTCTTAAATGTCTTTAACAGTGATAAAATATACTGGGTGTTTAATTTAAAAAAATAACAACTTTGTGATATAACTTTAAAATAATAGTCAGAAGAAAATATAGTTGCGCCACTAAAACACTATTTCCCTAAAACTTTGTTATTTACATTTTTCTATCTCTAATATCATGCGCGTTCAAGTGCATGACCAAATTGACAAAATTTAAAAACCACTCTGTATCTCCGAAAAACTTTCATTATTGAATTTGTTTTATAAATTGAAATTGAGATTGCACAATCAGATTTGTTCTATTTGTTTTAGTTTTCGCTATACCATGCAAGGTCAACGAAAAGGCGCCACCCTGTACATACTGCAAGCTACATATCTTACCATTCCAAAATCAATTAAAAAAACAATTTTTCTTATATATTGTACTTAAAAACACTAAACCTTTATTTAACATGTATGTTTTTATAAATAATATTTTAGTTTTTTCAAACTATAGCAAGTTTAAAAGTTATTTTATTTATTTTTAGTGGAACACTGCTTGCCTTTCTCTACCCCTTGAAGACCTTAGACTAGCTACTCTTTTAGTAGTTTCTGATTTTACCAACAAAAAAATCCATACACCCGAATTGCAAGTAGCTTCAGCAGTACAAGAAAGAATTTCGGAATTATTAGGGAGCAAACTAACGCCTCGGATAGAAAAATGATGGCAAGTGAAGTGAGAAGAAGAGAAACCTTTTCTCAGTGGCCTCATATGGACTATAAGTAAGTGCTTATGTTCTATTTTATAAAATACAATTAGTACTTATTAAAAAGGATTTATAACTGTGTATTTATATGATGTACAGGGAGTCCAGATTTCATTGCAATTGCAGGGTATCTTGGTTATTATTAGAGATAAAGATTTACGGTTTTCGCTGTTACTACTTTTTGATGAAACGAAAAATGACACTAACATATTTTCCATGGCCTTCTTAGTTTTTGATATACAGGGCAAAATTTATGTTTCCATTTTTGGACCCCTTCGTATTTTACTTGTCTTTTAACTTACAAAAAAAAGTAAAAACTGATTTTAGTTGATATTTTTACATAAAATCTTCTGGTGTAGTTAGATTGTTTTTAAATTTTATATTTTTCCAGATATGAACCAAACATATGATTTTCTTTATGGAACACTCTGTATATATTTTTTCATTAAATTATTCTGGATGAGAGTTTTTTAAAAATATATAATACTTGGTGGGTTTTTAATACTTAAAGACCTTATAATAATGTTTATAATTTTAAATTTAATTTCGCATAGTGGGTCATGATATAGACTTCATAACAAAAGGATGAAGTTAGCCCTCCGTTCATAATTTGTTTTCATGTTACAGCAACATCGTGAGTTTTAACTACTTTACCTCGCCCAGCACCCCTCGGTTCCTCAAGGATATTCACTTATTATTTAATTAAAAACTTTAGATTTTGGGTCAGCTACACTGTATTTATGCTCAAAACAGTATTTGAAATCAGTATGTATCCATATAGAAAAACATTCGATTTAAAACAAAATAGTAGAAAACAGTGTATGAAACTCTTATCAAAGTTATTATTAAAGTTTAAATTTTGGAGCTATCAGTTTCATACAAGTGTTTACTATTTTGTTTGAAATCGAATGATTTTCTAAACATTATGAATAAATACTGATTTTGGATACTGTTTTAGGCATAAACACAGTGGCGCTTATACAAAATAATAAGTTTTTAATTAATTAATAAGTAAAGAAACCGAGGGATGAATAGAGGTGCAGAGCAAAGTAAAACAGTTAAAACTCAGATGTTGTTATAACATGTAAACAAATTATGAACTGAGGATGGTTATAAAGTCTGTATCATGGCCCACTATGCGAAATTGTATGAAAAAAATTAAAACATTATTTTAAGGTTTTAAAATATAAAATAACTATTAAATATTATATATTTTCTCATCCGCTTTAACTTAATAAATAAAAAAATATACAGGGTGTTCTATAAGAAAAATCATATGCTTGGTTCATATATCAAAAAATAAATATGTAAAAAAGACAAAATTCAAGGATGACGAAAAATATATGATTCGATAAGATCCGAACGATTTTTACAAGCCGAAATAATAACAGTATTTTTTGACATATTTAAAAATCTGTAGCTTCTTCCCCATCATTACATTATGTAACATTTTTTTCTTCTTACTATCTAAGCTTTGCAACCCAATAGGTCTCTATGACGCTTGACTAAATCCCCATTTAGCATCGTGGGCTCCCCTACTATTGTTAGAAGATTGTTTATCTTGTTAACAAAGCTGTAATAAAAATATAATTCTATTCAACCGCCGACCGATTAGTTATGCGCTCGCTTAATTTTAATAAAATTTTGTTTCTCTCTCACAGAAAAGGGTAGGATTGTAATCTCGAAAGGTTTTAAACTTGTATTAAACTTTGCATTATTTCACTTGTAATATTTTATATTCTCTTACTCTCTATTAAAAAAAAAAACGCTTTTTTCCTTTTCTTACTTGCTATTCTGTTATGGTGAGACAATAATTTCCTAGACCTAATAATTTTAAAAGATACGTTTTGAAATGCATTTTAGGTAGGGGTTGTGATCTTGAAAGGTTTTAAACTTGTATTAAACTTTGCATTATTTCACTTGTAAAATGTTATATTCTGTTACTCCCTATTTTTAAAAAAACGTCGCTTTTCTCCTTTTCTTACTTGTTATTCTGCTATGGTGAGACAATAATTTTCTAGACCTAATAATTTTAAAAGATACGTTTTGAAATGCATTTTAGGTAGTAACTGTGTCTATAAAAATCAAAGTAAAACCCCAATAACTAAAAAATGTTTTTGGGATAAGATAAGGAATAATTAGAGATGGTCCGTGAGCCAACGACAGATTTTCGTAACCAATTTTCAATCATTGTCAGTCCATAACTGGTAAAATGCTCCAAGAAAGTTTTACATAAATTGTTGTAAGCGTCAGCTTCGGCGCCGATGGTGTAATTATACATGGTGCTTCAAAAAAGATTCATATTAAACTTGTGTGTTTTTTTTTATGAACACCCTGTATATTAGTTCAGTTTTGGATTGTACAAATAAAAATACCTAACGTAAATTTTATCAGTGATACCTTGACCAAAAATGTAAGGTTTTTAATATATTTAGGATTATTAAAAATTCTTGACAAAAATAAAATTTTAATACATCTTACCTTACTTAAGCTTAAGTTTATATATTATGTTAGATTACTAGAATATTAACTTTATCATCACCTACATTTAAACTTTTTACTAAACATTATACAGGGTATCCAGAAATTAATATAATAATAAATATTAGGGCACCCTGTATAATTTCTAGTAAAAAAATTAAATGTAGATGATTTGTACACTAAATTTTCTAGCAATCTAACATAATATAAAAAGTCCAGGGTAAGTAAGGTAGGATATATTAAAGTTTTGTTTTAGTCATGATTTTTTCAAACATCCCAATATCTCTATACCAAAACCTTTTAGTTTTGGTATAAAGATCGCTGATAAAACTTACATTATTTTTACTCCTACAATCCAAAAATAAACTAATATACAGGGTGTTTCATGTAAAAAAAATTAATATGGATTTTTTCTTGAAGCATATTACGAGTTTTGGACTGAGAGGAAATAACTGTCAAAATTTTGCATCTGGCTCACGGTCTAAACCGGGGTATGTATAATGGTCATGCAAAACTGTTACATATGTCAAAAAAGCTAAAGCTTGTGCGCAAATTTGACCGTGTGTATTAAAAAACTGCCACATCTGGCTTGGCATGCGACTCGATGTTCGAGTTTGATTTTTAGTGGCCCGCGTCGTGCAAACTTGTGCATATGTAGGACACGTCAGTTAAGGTTTCAGTATAGGAACGTTGTTTACGGAGTTATATTGTTTCTTTTGAGTTAACAAAATGGCTCTTTGGCGCCAGGAAGATGTATTGCGTGATTTTATAGATATGTATCAAGGTTATCCATGTTTTTGGAAAGTTAAAAGTAATGAATACATTGACAAAAATATAAAAATCTTTTTGCTGAATTACACTTATGTTCAAGTTGATCACACCACCAGCTGCCAAAACTGACGCTGATCTGACAGGTACATCTGAATCGTGTGTATCAAAAGCTTCATTTGACATTTGCTTTCATGCAAGTGCGTTTCAGGTTTGCCCGACCGTGTATACCTACCCCGGTTAAGAGCTTAACACAACATTTTTTTAGGTGGGCTCTACCTGAACAGATGGCTCAAGCTGGGTTCTATCACCAACCTAATGCATCTGGGGATGATAGAGCAATGTGTTTTACATGTACGGTATGTCTTGTTTGTTGGGAGCGGACTGATGAGCCGTGGAGTGAGCATGAACGTCATTCTCCAACATGCCCTTTTGTTATTGGCGAGTACACCCAGAATGTACCAATGTCTGTAACAAATGCAACAGGTAAATTACTTAGTTTTATATTTGCCCTTTACATTACACTAAAATCTTGTAAACCATACTTTGCTTAATATAGAATATTGTCATTGTTCGAGAATATGTGGGCATTCGTTGGCATTCATACAGAACACAAGTGAACACAGTCCCTATTTAAGCAAAAAGTTGTTTTTCCTGAAAATGCTTTAATTTATCGATATCGGACAGGGGTACTTTTTTTAGTAAATTGTGTAAGGGTTAGTCCGCCCCTGACGACTTAATAAAAGAAAATGTTTAACATTTTAAAAAGTCCTTACTAATTCTCATCATATTGAAAAATTAGTTTATTATACCAAGTATAGTAAAAGTGATTCAAGAAAAGTCGATTTTCAGAGGCGTCTTTTTAGGTATTTCTATAAAGAGGAACTTTGGGAAAAAATTATAGGAACTTGTCATATTATTTTGATTTGTTCTACATGCCCATGACACTTAAATATTGTTAAAAAATAGCTTTTACATTTAGGGGTTTTAAACAATATATGGACATAGGCAATCTTGCTACTAGTTTTTAGAAATAATAGTTTTTTAATACCTATTAGTCAAATTTTACATTTACTTTTATTTTTATGTTTTCGTTTCTTGTGTGTGCTATTATAAACTTATCATTATTTTGTTAATTTACCTAATGACGTATGTAAAATCTGTGTGATTAGAAACATGAATAAATATCTATCTATCTATCTATAACTTTTATACTTTGTTTTTTTTTTTGTTAATTGTAGTACTATTTTGGCATAAATACCTTGTCATATCCTGGTTTCTTACAATACAATGAATAAATAAATAAATATCAAAAACGGTTATAATACTAATAAAATGTAACAAAATAATATTCAATAACACTTGTATTTTTTCAGGTCCAGCTATTGATGCTACATTTAGAGGCGTGAATATTAATATTTTGGGCACGAGTAGTATACCTAAATTTCTTCCTACCTGTACTAGTGATGGACTAATATCAGTATTTGATGTCTCAGGAAAAATCAAAAGAACGCATTCCTTTTTTGTTACACAATTCGATTCGCACATTTTAGAAAGATTTACGCAAGATTTTGGTGTGCCAGGGTTTTGGAATGATGAAAGTAAGTTTATTGTTGTGTACATAAATTTATATTTATGTCTATTTGTTAGCTATGAAGGTACATATAAATTTTAAACTGGAGAAGTTTGAAAAAATTCGATTTTTGATAAACTTAAAATAATCTGCTTCCATGAAACATAAAAACCAACAAAAATAGCAAACTGTTTAAACATCATGTGTTTTAAGGATAGCTATGATTTTAGAAAAAAAAATATTTGCCAATAATACCACCAAAGGGAAGCAGATTAACAAAAACAATTGTATTTTTACTAAAAACACCAAACAATACTAAATTTTTGGTCGTAAACTTAGGCAATCACACTAGTGCGTAAAAGTTACACTTTCAGAACTAAAATGCGTGCGGAAAAGTGAACTTTTTCGCACGTGAGTAGGAAAAAGCTATTTATTAAACAAAATAGTCCTTTAATTTTACTTTAAGGATTTTAATAATCTTGTATGTTATTCTGTCAGATGCAGTAAGGACCTAAAGTCCATTCAGCCCTTTTTAAATCTGACCGCTTGGTATATTCGAAAGGTGTGTTTATATTAGCCAACGTGTCCCTTTAATTTTTTCCCAATACGGCGCTAAACTGTCACAATGACATTTAAAGTTGTTACTAATACATCAAAAAATAAAGACATTGCTTATAAAATATTGTTCCAAATAGTAGAATATACTCACACCTTAGATTTTAAAAGGGGGACGGGCTTTAGGTGCTCACTTTATATGTCATTGATTGAATTATCGTGTAAATACATTCTTGACTTTATCGGACTTTGTTAAACTTGTTGGAAATACTTAAATTATTATTTTACCCTAATTATTATTTTTTTATTTGTCCAATTGTTTTTTTTTTTAGAAAAAAGTTCAGTGGACAAAAAATAACTGCTCTTTCAATTGTTAGTGATAAAGCAAACAAAGAAAAAGCTATTTCTAAGTCAATTCGCCCTACTATAATATGTGGAATCACCATATCACAAGGAAAACCAAATCAAAGTGCCACTGAATCAAATTCTGTAAAGGATATGCATCAAGATAGTGATGCAGATGACCGTTTATATTTAAACATGGATACATGCGAATCTGCAGTTCCACCATTGATTGACAGAAGGCGTTTGTATTTAGTCGTGTATGACTTTATGTATAGTAAGGAACAGGAGGAATCTGAGGAAAAAGAAATGACAATAAGAAGAGCGAATTTGACTTTGATGCCCAGTTTTCTGATGATCTGGATGAAACTAAGTTAGTCCTGTTTCCTGATGGCAATTCGACTTCTGCTAAGTTTGATCATATCTCAAATATGATTGACACTATGACTCCAGGAGACATGGGCACTACTGAAGAGTATACCTTAATAAAAGAGTTAACTTCATTTTATAAAACTTTAATACCAGGTATGCAGTTCAGTTACTTACACATTAATGTATTGTTGTTGGCCCAACTAGGTAAAACATGTAATTATGTTAGCTTCTTTTTTCTGCAAGACTTCCGAAAGCCTAAACTATCAAAACTTATTAAAAGGTCACAACTGCTCTAAAAAAATACCCTTAACTGTTTTAACATTTATTTGATTGTTTAAATCATATTAAATTTGATTGTATTGGCACAATTTTTCTAAGGTATAATTTGGACCACCCTGTAGATACTTTGCGGGAAAGCAAACTGCAAAACCTTATTCTATCTTTTAATTATATTTATTTTTAATCAATTAACCCATATTTCGATCTTTTATGTTTTTCAAAATTGTATTTAGAGGAATGTAATATAAAGTGCTTTTTTATATCATCTTGTGACATTACTTTGGGGAGCCCTAAATTCAAAATATTACCGGTGAACCCCCGAATTTTTTATGAAAATATTACTAATAGGAATGGGATTCTGACATACTGCAATCTTAGAGGTTTTCACTGATGCCGGTTTTCAATGCAAATGGTGCGGAGTCGTTAACAAAAGTATATTTTTATCAGTTGGGCCAACTTCACTGAGACGGGGCTCGTACATTTAAAATCCTAATATTTCTCTTTTGCATTAACAATATGCATTACTTTTTAGGGGAAAGTGATGCGGTTTTTCTACCTCCAGCTCCAACTATAGGAACTACCGCCAAAAAACCATCACATACTGGCCCTAGACTTTTAAGTGTTGATATTAATAGTACTGAAGCAGACTCTTCATCTGCTAGTGACATTTTAGGAAATTTAACAAATGGACCATTCTTGTCAGAAACAAATGAAACAAGCATATCTGATCATATTGTCGATCTAAAAAATAACCAGTCAAATAAAAAACTTAATTATTCCAGAGCTGTACAATGTATATCTTTGCCAGATCAGTGCAGGAATTGTAAAAATCTGGAAATATCAAGTATTTTGGCGACTCAAGACGACAGCCATATTTTAGTAACTGTATGTAGTAAATTGTCGAGCAAAAGTTTTTTGTTAGTGTATGCATTGGATTTTTCGAATAAAATGGTGAAGATCCAAGAAGAATCTGTGATGGTTAGGGAATTGTTGATTTTTGAGAGGCCAATTGAAGTTGGTTTATTGCCTGTGTTGGATAAGAAAGTGTCTTCTGTAAAGAGTGGTAGCAGTGCTGAAGGGAGCGCTGTGTTGGTGTGTGTAGATGGAGCTATGAGAATTGTCGATTTATCTACTTTAAAAACAATTTGTTTGGCAAAAATTGAGGCAGAAAAATTTGTTTCGGCAGCGTATTGCAATAGTAAGTATAATTTCTAGAAGTAGAATTGAAAAGCTTTTTACTATCTAGATTTAAACCAGAAGTATGCTATGTTTTTAAAGTTTGTTCCAACTAACTACCTAATAATTAATTACACTATTTTTATAATACTAAGATATATTTATAATTATACTGAGTATTCGTAAACTGTGGTGCCAAGACCTTTTTTGCTCTTAAAAAAATTTGTCCCTAAAAATAGAATTTGTGACACGTCAAAGACGATCATTTTAAATTTTTATTCAAAAATGGCACGTCCATACAGCTCGCCCTGGTCTAAGAATATGCAATTTATTTGTTTTTTTTTTTTTAACTAAAAAAGAAACGAAAATTATCCAAGTGGCTTAAAAACTGTATCTTTATTTTCTTAACCTAAAGAAAATTTAAAAATTTCACTCCATGTTTACAGTCAGGGAGAGTGAGAGAGTCAGTCCGTGTTTTTTGATAGAAATATTCTATCAGACTTTTAAATTTAATTAGGCCAGTGCTAAATTAGCCTCTTATGCCCAGTTTTATAATTGAAAGTTCAGTTTAGGTTGTAGTAGTATTTATTGATATCAAGATACAAAATTGTACATATACACGTCATAAAATTTAAAATATAATAAGGTAAAACACAGTTGACACCTAAAATTGACATATTAGAACATTGACACATTAAAACATTATAAAAGTAATAGAGATATCAACAGTATTTAACAAAATAAAATGTCATATAGATAAATTAAAATTAAAACATTTAAACATAAAGTAATATAGATACATAATATACAGAAAACATTCTAAAACATAGACAATGTAATAAAACATCATAGGCGGCAACAACATTACCCATTGAAATCAAAGTTAATATCCTTCAAAATCTGAGAGGAAATATTCCTCCAATGAAAAAAAGCCTTTCCAATTAAATATTTTTTTATTTTTGCTTTGAAAATATTGTCATTAAGAGCTCTTATACTCGTCGGTAAGCAATTAAAAACTTCACTGCAAGATATCTGGAGCCATTCCTGGATCTATTGAGCCGACTGAAGTCACACACGAGATTTTCATTGCCTCGAGTAGGGTAATTATGAAGGTCTCTATAACACCTAAAACTATTTATATTTTTCTTTATATATAGTAGACACTCTAAAATATAAATGCATGGCACTGTGAGGATCCCAAGCTCCCTAAAAACTTGTCGGCAATCTGCTCTATAGTGTAAGCCACTAGTGAGACGAATGCATTTTCTTTGCAATCCAAAGATCTTGTTCAAATGAGGTGAATGACCCCATGAGAGAATGGCATATGATATGTTAGAGTGGAAATATCCATAATATGCCGACAAAACGGTCTGCAGTGATGTAACATGAACAAGATTCCTGATTAAAAAGAGATATTTAGATAATTTTTTGGATAAATGGATTACCTGATTTTCCCAGGTTAAGCCAGGATCAAGGTATACCCCAAGAAACTTTACTTCTTCTACACTAGCAGCTATAGAAGCATGTTCTGGCTTTGGGTTTCTAAGTGAAAAATGCATGGTTTGCGTTTTTGAATTATTTAGAGATAAACCATTTGCAATGAACCATTGTTGTACACTTGAGTCAATGCGATTTAACCTCATATCAGGGAGCTCTGATGGATGAAAGCTTACATAATAAGTGGTATCATCTGCAAAAATAACTGTCTTAGCTAAGTCCTGAGAACGAACAAGATCGTTTATGTAGATGAGAAATAAAACAGGACCCAACACTGAGCCTTGGGGTACTCCATATTTTAACATCTGGGAGGATGAAATATTTCGATTAAAAGAGACAAACTGCCTTCTGTCTGAGAGATAGGATCCCACCAATGCCACTGCACTGCTGTGGAAGTTATAATAAGTAAGCTTTTCCAAAAGAATGTCATGAGTTACGCAGTCAAATGCCTTGGTGAGATCCAGGAAAGATGCATATGTGTCAAGAAAAGCTTCAAAGCCCTGTAAGATATTACTGGTAAGACAATCAATTGCTAAACTGGTCGTTTTATTTTTACGAAATCCAAACTGACTTACTGTAAAAAGTTTATTAGATTCAAAATGATCATTAAGTTGTTTTTTAATAATTTTTTCATAAATTTTTGATAAAATCGGTAAGATAGATATGGGGCGGTAGTTACCACAATCATCAACTGACCCTTTACCTTTGTAAAGAGGAATTACTTTAGCAGTTTTGAAGACTGCTGGAAAAATGTTAGAAGATACCGATTCATTAATTAGTTTTGTTACATTTTTAAGAGTTTTTACTATTTTAGTGTTTATATTGTATGAGTCCTTACTCTTACTGTTCCTCAGTGATGTTATAACATCCCTGACCTCTACAAAACCCACCGTTCTAAATTTGAACTCAGGAATGTTAATGTTTGACAGATGCTTAAGGTAGTCTGTAAAAGGTTTGGTGGAGCGTGGAAGTTTACCTGTAACACTTTCTGCAATTGAGCAGAAATATGAATTGAACTTATCAGCATTTAGAACTGTAGCCTTCTGCAACTGATTTTCTTTTTTGTTTTTTATCAAATCCCACATGGCCCGCTGAGGATTGCTGGAATTTTTAATAGCAGTGTCGTTTGCTTTGATTTTCGCGACCTTTATAGCTTGCCTATACTATTTTTTATACTCATTTACGGTCTTTTTTGGCATGGCAATAGAATTGATTTTATTTAGTGAGACCAAAAATTTAAGCCTTTCACGCATTGTTTGTAGGTTTTCATCAAACCAATTTTCTTGTTTTTTATTATGATTTATTGATATAAGCTTTGATTTTAGAGGAAATGATGTTTCTATTGCATTAGTAATAGTGTCATTAAAAGTTTTAAATTTGGTTTCTATATCAATGTTTTTATCATCAACAAAGGCAAAATTAGTTAATTCAATTTTGTTATATAGAGCAAAAAGCCCCTCTTGTGTTATCGGCCTATAATTTATTCTGGTTTGAGAAAATTTATCAAGAATCTCACACTTAAAAAGTATACCACTATGATCCGATACGTGGTTAAAATCGATAGGTTCTGTAGAGGTATGGGAGCAGTCCACATTTGTAAATTTATTGCCAAGGCATCTATTAAATCGAGTATTAAACTTAACAGTTTTTTTAAGATTATAAGTTCTAAAGAAGTTGCAGATTTCCAGAGCTTGGTTGTCTTTTTCATTAAAATGTACGTTAAAGTCACCAGTTATAATAATAGGTTTTAAAAAATTTAATTTATTTAATGCATCAGAAAGAATATTTAAAAACACATTGAAATCACCATCAGGTGAACGATACACTGTAATAAGCTGTACATTATAATTTTCCAGCATTACACCAGATATTTCGCAGTGTTGTTCCACCGACAAGTTGTCAAGATTTAGTGAATTAGCTACTAAATTGTTCCTTACATATATACCCACCCTCCATGACTCCTGACCGATCTGCAAAATCCAGAGACTACCCTGTAATTTGTTAAAATGATTTTGTCAAGTTCATCAGGAAGCAACCAGTGCTCATTGAGACACAAACAGTCGGCCAAAACATCATTTAGAAGTACTTCATAATCTACAAACTTATGACGAAAGGATTGACAATTTGAATGACATATTTTTAAAATATTACTAGTAAATTTATTACTTTGAGAATTTGTGGGTAATGTTATTGCCCCGCTGAGGTTGTAGTCGCTCAGTTGAACTTAACTGGTACATGAACCTATCCATTTAAATTATATTGCTGTCACTTCTGGCGTTTACTTGACAGCAATATATATTAAATAGATAGGTTCATGTACCAGTTAAGTTTAACTGATCCTAAACTGAACTCGCAATTGTAAAACTGGGCATTAATGTCATACATAAAATGGCCAAAATACAACAAAATTGGGTAAAGGATATTTACATAAACCATTTTTTTTTACAACTTTAACACTTTATTTTGAGAACGAAGAATTTGGAGGCTCATTTTCATGTGAACTTTTTTGTCTTATTTTAATTAGAGAATTCTACCACACTTTGGCACCACAGCTCACAAACATCCTGTTTTTCAATTTTTTTCTATTTTTACCTAGGTTTGGATAGATTATGTGCATCAACTAAAGAAGGTTCTCTCCATTTCTTTGCACTCAACGATAGTGATAATGAATCAGTGGACGATCATGAAGAAGACGATCTTTTTGGCCTCAATATTGATAATTCGATTAAGGAACTTACATCATTGGATAAGTTAGAAACAGTTAGGTGTTTTAGGGAACCTCCCAATATTATATCTCTGGAGGATTTAAGGACGTTGCAGAAATTAACTCTTTTTAGTCCCATAAGGTAATAGGTAAAAATTAGAAATAATGTAGGTGCGGAAAAAAGCTACCACAGATTCCTGAGACTAAATAATGACTATCTAAATCAACTTACCTTATTCAAAAACTGGATGGTTTCGGAGATACTGGGTGTTAAAAGTTTATTTTGGTTTTAGTTTTTTTATAAATCATTTTTATAATAGGTCTATTGTCACATTATGCGGCTAAAAGGGGTTTTAGGAGGTGAGAAATAAGAATTTGCTATCAATTTTGTATGTAACTTTTTTTAAATATTTTTCTTCAAGATATTTTACATAAAAAAGGTATACTTGGTAAATGTTAATTTAGGCAGCCGTTTCTGAGATATCTGGATTTTAAGAAATCACTTTCTGTATGGCGAGGTTTAAGGTATACAGGGTGTTTTAGAATTAGATGCTAATCTTTTAGAGTATGAAGCCTTACATGATTTTAAGAAGAAAAATTCATATAAAGCTATGTCCTAAATGGCTTGATATGAACTTTTCTTCTTAAAATTACGTACGGATTCACACTTTAAAAGATTACCATCTAATTATAAAACACTCTTTATAGCTTAGATCTGGCCGTGCAGGAAGTGATTTTTTTTTAAATCCTAATATCTCAAAAACAGTTGCCTAAATCAACTTTAATCAGGCATACCTTTATTATGTAAAATATGTTAAAAGAAGAGAGTGGTTCAAAAAAGTTATTTCGTTTTTAATTTGTTCATGATACCATAGGTGGCGCCCCTTAAGTAAACAATTAAATTATTAGCAGAGTCTTATTTCTCACCTTTTAAAACCCCTCTAGCCAAATATTGTGACAATACCAATGATCTAAATTATTTTTCAGATCATTGGACAATACACCATTCTTACCAAAATTATAAAAAAACAAAAACCAGAATAAATTATTAACACCCTGTATCTCCGAAATCATCCACTTTTGGACTAAGGTAAGTGGGGTTAGATCGTCATGTTTTAGCCTCAGGAATCAGTGGTAGCTTTTTTCCGCACTTTTTAGACCAAATAAAAATGCTAAATTCCACTTACTGATCTTTGTCTTTTGGAGTGTTTCCTAAGCAAATCGCGAAGATATATTTAAAACATATATTTAAATGTTTAGTCCACAATGCTTTTATTGTTTTTAGGTCTATATATAATGTGGTAGTTCCTCCTTGTTGGAGTGAATTTCAACAAGCCATGAGACAACGAAGAAATTCTTCTATTGTAAACACTGAGGCCTTTACTAAGACGTGGAGGTTACAAACTGATACAACCACTTGGGAGGAACATATATTTGAAATAACTTTACCATCTTCTGTGGTAAGTAAAAGGTTTTTGTACTTTTTTCATTGGTAGTATTTTATAATATACCGTTTATAATGACCATATAATTATTTAACATTCTTAGGGGTATTTCCTTGTTTACTCTAAATTCCGACATCGTTTTAAAGCCAAGTAGTTTACTTTGATTAAACAACTAGAAAGCCGACTGAAGAATGTCATTAGTGAAAATAATAAATTGTCCTTGTTGCAGTACTTGCAAATATGGGCACATGTAACCACCATGTAAGTTCTGCAGTGGGACCGCTTAGTTCTGGTCCCGGATTATAGAGACAAGTACTTAAAAATTATACATGCCTAAAATAAAAGACCCCTAAAGATGCCTCGTGCAATCAATGGCGAAACGTCGGTAAACAATTTTAATTTGACGCAATCCAAACCTAAGAACCAAGATTCCTAAGTATGCACTAATGTGCAAACTTAAATTTTCACCGTTTTTTTTACATACCTCGTATTCAACTGCAAAATACGAATATCCGATAATTTTATTTTGGGTTTTAGACCATGTAGAACTTTTTATAAAAAGTAACTTTTTTGGTAAAATTAATAATAAAACAGTTTTTCATATGGTGCATACTTAGGTAGACATGCTGTATTTTTACTTATTTAAAGAAAATAATATATAAAGTAATAAGTAAAATGACATCACATTTGCTACTATTTGACATCTAACCTTTTAATAATTTTAATTTTTAATCTACGAGTGTCATAAATGCGTTCAACTACAATAGGAGTCGGGAAAAATAAATGCGACTACCTATTTTGCTGTTACTACTTGGTCCAAAATTCACCGTTTGATCGCATTTAAGGCATTCTAGAATACACCCGTTATTTTCTTGGAAAGTACTGAACCGATTTTGAAAAACTAGAAACTTTTTAAAAAGAATATAAACTCTTTAAGATGAGATGTCACTTGACCCCGTTTCCCATTTGAAGTTTCTGGCGTTTGTGTTGGTGGGGGAGGGGATAACCCAGACAAGTAAATTTTGACACAAAAATAAAAATTGATGTATTTCAGTGTACAAATAAGGGAATTATATAGGGTGGCTCGTTTTAATTAAAATTAACTTATATACGAGCCCCGTCTCAGTGAAGTTGGCCCAACTGATATAAATTTATATTTGTAAAGGACTCCGCAGCATTTTCATTGAAAACCGGCATCGGAAAATTCTTTAATATTGTGGTATGTTAGAGTCTAATCCCTACTGGTAATATTTTCAATTTTGGGGAGTCACCGGTAATATTTTCTATTTAGGGATTTCCAAAGTGACGTCACTGGATGATATAAAAACCAATTATATTAAATACATTTTTTAAACATAGATAGAAGATCGAAATATGGGTTACTTAATTAAAAATACATATATTTAACAGATAGAAAAATAACCTTTAAAGTTTGTAGTCCCGCAAAGTATCTACAGGGTGGTTCAAATAATACCCTAGAAAAATTGTGCCAATACAACCACATTTAGGATGGTTTAAACCATCAAATAAATGTTAAAACAGTTGTGGGTATTTTTTTAGTGCACTTTTAACCTTTTTGTAAGTTTTGATAGTTTATGTGTTTGGGACATTCCTAGAGAGAACAAAAAAGAACATTATTAAATATTTTAGCTGGTTGCGCCAACTTCACTGAGACGGGGCTCGTACATTTCAGTGGCCAGTATGTCACCATTTTCACCATAGAAATTAATATTAGAATATTTATTTAATTTTTTAAATAAAAATGTAGCGCATTAGAATTGACTTTTAAGTCCAAGTGTTTAGTAGAAAACAATGCCATTTTTGAATCCTTTATTAAAAAAAAAAAAAATTATATATGTATACTCTATTCTTTAAATGGTTTTATATTCGATTTTAAAAATGATCTTTTAATGAATTAGCTTTTTTATATTTTTAGGTGCTAGGTCATGTAGATGTTCATTTTACTCTTCAAAGTGGCTGTACCAAACCCTGCGTCGAAGTATCGCTACTACGTCAAACCAAAAGTGGTATTGGTCACAGCAGAGATGTAAAATTTTCGGTAGACGACACCGTTACGATTGATATGCTAAGAAGGGTTGAGAATCCAGTAGTATCTGAGGAATATTTAAGGGCACATAACGCCGACATTTTAGCAGGACCTGTCAACATTGCTCATCACTTAGATTTAACTGAACAAAGCGGTACTGTTACATTGACTAGTCCAAGAATGTTTAAATTGAAGGTAAATACGTTTGCTATTAGATAATAGATTAGATAAACAGTTGGCTTAAAAACTGTAATCAAGACTACAGACACCAATATGGTTTTATTTTATTTTTGGAAATGATCATAGTATCATTATTTGAAACTAGAATCACGGTAAATGTTATAAATAAATACGACAAAATAAAATACATCAATAGGCTACAAAAAGAACTTTTACACAGCAGTTCCAAAATACAGGTGATGCTTTACCAACTGCCAGTAGGTCAGCAAGCATACAAGTAAACACTAAACATTTTTTCACAAAATGGCGGCTGTCTGAAAAAAAAAACGTATTTTTCCACGTTTATTGACTTTTTCGATTTTTTTATAGTAAAAATTTAAATTTGGGATTTGGCTAGTTCCGGACATATACATAGAGGACTCTCGAATAATTTCACATAAATTGGTCGAGTAGAACTGTTCACAAAACATTTTTACACAAAATCGCGACTGTCTGAAAAAAATAAACATATTTTTTCACGTTTTTTGACTTTTGTTTTTTTTTTTTTATAGTAACAATACAATTGAAATTTAGGGATGCGTCTAGTTCCGGACATAGACATAGAGGACTCTCGAATAATTTTAAATAAATCGGTCGGGTAGAACTGGAGAAATCGTGGTCACCGTCTTGCAAAGGATAGTTTCGAGAAAACGGTTTTAAAATTCGCGTTAAGTTTTTCGCAGTTCTGTTTCATACATCGGACCTTCCTCGACTTCAAAAACTATTTTCCGCGTTTTTCTCTTCCAACCAAAGAGCTTTGATGTGCTAATGCTCGTATCTCAGAACGGTCAATCCAAGGGTTGTTCGATTAGTTCCGGCCGAGCTAGTTTAAATATCGCGTCAGCAAATCACTTATTATTCCGAAAATAATTTGAATTTTGAAGAATCCTCCTGTAGGCATATTCTTAAATAGTTATGCTTTAAAAATATGAAATAAATAAAAATTGATTTTTTGTTACATTTTCACAGCACTTTATTAATAGCACATGGCTAGAAAAATATACATATAAATACTTCAATACTTAACCCTACAAAATATCCTAACAAACAGTATGTACATTACTATATATATACCCTTAAAATTAAATCACAATGCTTTGCTTAACATACATCTTACATAAATTTTTAAATTGAGCTAAGTTTCCAGAAGCCTTAATACTTTCTGGCAACTCATTATATTGCTTTAATCCCCTATATAAAAAGATTGTTCTGACCAAAATTAGTGTTGACCCTATTCAAATAAAAGTTATTTCTAGAACGTGTGTTGTGTTCATGAACATCACGAACAAAGGTACAATTATTACACAAATGCACAGGTATCAGACCATTTAACATTTTATAAATAAAAGTCATACTATTACATACAATTGTCTGTCTTACACTCAAAACATTTGCCATTGTTAGCATGTCAGTTCTACTAGTGTATACACTACATCCTAATATTATCCTTAAGGCTTTATTTTGTTTTTTCTGCAACACGTTCATTTGAGAAGCATTCATTAAAAACAGCAATGTAGAACAAAAATAGAGATGGGGAGCAATAATCGATTTATATATGGTCAACCTAGACCAACAACTTAAATTTTTTGACATTCTTCCCAATGCATAGATTTTTTTGCTATTTTGTTTGTAACAAACTTAAAATGTTCAAGAAAACTCAAATTTTCATCTATAATACATCCCAAATACTTATACTGAACCACTCTCTCTAAAGCAATATTGTTAATTTTTACATCTTTTATTATGTTATTTAATTTAAAATTTTTATTCTTTATAAGCATCATTTTGGTTTTTGTTACATTAAGACTTAAAGAATTATTATCGAGCCATTTCAATATATTACATAACTCTTCATTTATTATATCAACTATTTCATCTACCTTATCCCCTATTACATATATCACAGTATCATCGGCAAACAACTGTATCTTACACTTTTTAACAACATTAACAATATCATTTATATACAGTATGAAAAGAGTAGGGCCTAACACGGTTCCCTGTGGCACACCATACAGAGACTTCTGAGCCGATGAAATGGAACCATATTTTGTCACTTGCGTTCTATCAGTCAAGTATTCTTGAAACCACTTTATAATTTTTTCACCAAAGCCATACCTTTCCATCTTTCTCAATAACAGTTGTCTGTTTATGGTTTCGAATGCACGCTTAAAGTCTAAGAAAACCACACCAATCATTTTCCCGCCCTCCAGCGCACCCTTCCAGTCAAACAAAACCGTCTGCATTGCACTCTCACAGGAATTTCCTCTCCTAAACCCTGCTTGGTATATAGTTAACACATTATTGCTTTCCAAGTACTCCACTATTTGATCATTTACACATATTTCCAGCAGTTTTTCGTATGGTGGTACCATATTTATGGGCCGAAATTCCTCACACTTAACAGTTCCATGAACCTTCTCAATTGGTACAACCAGACTTCTCTTCCATTTACTTGGGAATACGCCACTTTCTAGACTACCATTTATAATATGCAAAATTTTGTCGCCTATTACTTCAAAGGAACTCTTTAAAATTTGAACTGTGATACCATCAACATTACTTTCTTTGTTTTTCATTTCTTTTATTTGTTTTTTTAAATCTTTCATTTCTAACATTTTGAATTTTTCCATTTTGCAGTCGACATTTATTGAACTACATATTTCTTGGTGGGTTTTGTTTGGAATAATGCTATCTGCTATGTCTTTTACACTGTCTAGAAAAAATATATTAAATCTGTCGCTTATCTCTTTACCAGTAACCCCCTACCATCAAATATTATTTCACTTTTAGTTTCATGTCTTTTTTTCCATTTACAAGCTCTTTTAATGTTTTCCACATTCTTGTTGGGTCGTTCTTACAATCATCTATTTTTTCTTGATAATAATTTTGTTTGGTAATTCTGATTAATGCTACAACTCTATTTCTTTGCTGTTTGAAATCATCCCAATCATTATCAGTTTTAGTAAATATAGCCCTTTTGTAATATTGATCTCTTTTTTTAATTTCATTCGCAATGTCTTCATTCCACCATAATTTATTTCCCCAAACATCCTTTGTATTAATAGTCTTTTCTGGAGCAAACTGATCAAGTGCAGACAATACATTAGTTATTAGAATATCAGCATTGTTACTTACATCTATAGAGGAACTTGACGGCCACTGCATATCCATAAGTTTCATTTGAAATCCTGTCACATCCATTGTATTATACTTTCTATAGGTTTTTGTAAGTGTCGTCTCATTGTTTCTACCCAAATCAGCTACAATTATCGAATGATCTGTAATCTTTGGAGTTGGGAGCACCTTGCAACTAATTTCTTTTTGATTTGTAAGTACTAGGTCAATCCTAGTAGATGTCGATTTTGTAATCCTTGTGTATTCGTTTATTAGCTGATAGGTACCATTTTTAAGAATAATATCATTTAATTTGATAGAGTAAAAGTTTATACTTGCCAAATCTATATTAAAGTCTCCCAATATCACAAAGATAGCATCAGTCTCTATGTTATCTAAAAACTCATCCAACTCCTCCAAAAATTCCGCATGACTTGCACTAGGTGAATGGTACAGACAATAGACGTAATATTTCTGGTTTTCTATATATATTTGTATTCCTGTTAACCATATATTCTTATTTTTTTCTACTTTAATAATTTCTTTATAACGATACCTTTTTTGTATATAAATTGATGTTCCTCCTGTGTGTCTACTTGAAGAAAAACCAACAACTGAGTTGTAGCCATCAATATCTAACTCATTTGATGCAAAATCTGAGGTAACATGGGTCTCTGATAAACACATAACAACTGGCTTTTTCTGACTTGCAATCCATGATAACTGTGTTTTATGTGTGCTAAATCCTTGAATGTTTAGGTACAGAATGGTTGGACATAATTGCTATGTTTTACAATTACCATGTGATAATTCAGGATACCTGATTTTTTCTTGTAATCGCTCTACTACTTTCTTATAGGCTTCACAGTTCCTGTCATATGCTTTATGTTTCAAATCAATATTGGAAATTTTTAAAACTTCTTCTGCATATTTGCAATTTACACAACAAACAATACTTGATTTACAGTCTTTTACGTGATGCTCACCAGCACATTGCTGACACGTGGGCGTCTCTTTTTGCATTCTTTTGCAAGGTGACCAAACCTCCAACAATTGTAACACTGTTTAACATTTACGCTTTCTCTAAAAAAATAGCTCTTCCAACCAATATGCAACTTTTCATTTTTATTAATGTGTTCGTAGGTATGCACATCCATCTGGAATATAATATTTATCATTCCTTTTCTGTTTTTCATAGTATGGACTACCTTTAGTTCTCTAACACTTGGTTCTGTTGTTATACCATTTTGTATTACAATTTTTTCAATTAGGAGACCTTCATCTTCTATATCATTTTTATGTAAGTTAAACACTATTATTCTGGGATTCATCTTTTCAGGTACTTTTACATCGTAGTACTGGCCCAATGACATTTTTATATTATTACAGACATCCTGTACATTTTCTTTTCCATTACCAGTACATCTTATTGCAACTCCTCCATCTCGAATATACTTAACTTCTGAAACACCAACTCCCAAGTTGCACGGGTTGATTTTATCTTCAATATTCCTTTTGGTTATTTCACTTGTTTGATTTGCATCGTTTGGTTTTACTATGATGACTTTTTCTTTCTGTTTTTTCACTGCTTTGCTGTAACTGAGATCGTAATTTGATTTCCACCTTTGGTCACACTGCTCTTTCGTACTACTTTCATTTTTTAAGACTTCGTTTTCTTGTTTCAGTAAGTCTATAATTGTGTCCTTGTCTTCTAATGACGCCTCCTTGGTTTTTAATAACTGTTGATAAAGTTTTATGGATTCTCCATTCTGACATTTGAGACAGTAGAATTTCATGACACGGCTTGATAGTTGTAAGACTTTCACTTCAGATGCTGTTAATTCGCCACATTCTTTACAAATTGCATCATTACATCCATCACATTCAAAAACATCTTTATTTTTAACTTTAATTTGCTTACACACATCACATTTCATGTTTGAGGTTAGGTTCGGTAAAAATCAAAAATTTCGAAAATATTCCCGAAATATTCACAAATCCACAAAGCTGAATGTATATTTAAACGACTTGAATACTTTAATTTCAAAAATATCATCAAATCTTAACGATGATCGTGGATTTAGTTTCACACTCCCGAAACAACAACAGTTAAAATTTAAAAAAATTATCTGCTGTCAACTACTAAGGCATTTGTATGTTTTTTTATTCGACTTTACTTGATAGTTTATTTTATTTATTTATTACAATACCTTTTTTATTATTAAGATAAAGAGACCTTTTTTATATTTTTTTTTGCGAAATCTCCCTAATTGTTGAGTTTTGGCCAACATTAAAAAAGCAAACTATCCTTTAGTTTCAACGAGGAATCACCTAAATTTCCTCGTGTTAGTATAGAAACACCATGTAAAATGTTCATAATATACAAGTCGTGCAGCAACTTCAAAACGTACAATGCATTATTTTTGCCAGTGAAAAGCATATGGTCTAATGCAAGCCCACTCCGTCATTGTATCCAGAATGTTTACATGCAGGCATGTTTTGTATACACTCTACCAGCTGGTGTTCAACACACTAAAAGTAAATTTTAATGTATTATGCTGGCACGAAGTATATATTTGTATTACAGGTTTAAATAGTTACCATTAAGTACCAATAGCCCCTTAGCCATGTACACCTAAGGTAGCAAATTTTCGGTGTAGATTGATTGGATTTTATTTCTTTTGTTCAAATTTTCCCGGAAATTGCAAGATATTTTGTAATAATGCCAAAACTTGCATTTTTGTGGAAATGCCCGCGAAATTATTTAAAACGCCGCATAGACCAATGACGTAGTTGGAGTGTGCCTACATCACAAAAGATACAAGCTACGACATCCCATTTCTATTGATTTTTCTTTTGTTGGTATGTTTATTTAACATGGCGCTTTTCAAATAAGCACTGGCAACATTGTGAAGTTGTATGAACTCGCCAACTGTGGAATAAATTTTAATATACTTTAAATTTTTTTACAAAAAACCAACACTAACTACAACAGTAATTTTTATGCATTGTGCATAGACATGTCTTGTTTTAATCGATTTTCATACTTTGATTATATTGATTTGTAACAAAGCGCCTGAGCCAGACGCAGGGGGGCAATGGGGAAAATTTCCCTTCCCAGGAGCCCTAAAAAGACCTCTTAAAGATGGATTGTTTGTTAAGGTTTACCCGTTGTAGTCTTAATTTGTAGCTACTTACACATTAAAAATCAACAGACTTTGTCGTCTAAATTATTGTCCACTATTTAAATTAAAATAATATTTTAAATTTTAGGTCAGAAATTTACTACTTCATATACGAGCGGTATATGACAAAGACGAAAAATCGAATAAACTCAAACGACAAGACAGCAAAGGTAATATAATCATAGATAAGTTAGGTTTGCCAACTCGTAAATCTGAACAATATTTAGGCTGCGACTGTATCCACGAACTTAGTGTAGCGATATACACCCCCACTGCAGCCATACAAATTCCTCATGAGAAAACGCTTAGAAATCTTATGTTAGAATCAAACGTGTTTGTCCAATCACTTATATTGACAGCAGTTAACAGTAGTAACCGAGAAGTGCTTAAGAATGTAATGGATATCTTGAATTGGCTGGGAGCCATTAGGTTAACTCCCAACAGGGGTAATAATGGGGAAGCGCCGAATCATCAGCTTGAATTTATGTTTATAAATGGAATAGAGGAAAATATGACAGGATTACTGAGACGGTGTCTGTTACTGGGAGGAAGGAGTATTGCTCATAAATGTATGAGTTACGTGATTACCTGTTGTCGGTAAGTGTTTTTTGTTTAATGATGCGCTTTTTATATATATTTTTTTATTGACCAGCGCGCGAAAACACACCTAAAATAGAAATGTTCTTGTTTAGTTCACTAAATTATATAAAGAGTGGGCCAAATTAAACTTGCACACATTTTACCTAATAATAACTTTTTATCTGTTGCGCCTATATTTTTATTTTTAAAGGGCTAATAGGTAGATATGTTTTCTCTAGGTTTGCCAATTTTGGTCCAATAGATTTAGACAGGACTGGACTTATGGCACTTTTTCCAAAATACTGTATTTATTCGCGTTGCAAAAGAAATCTGATTTAGCTACAATTAAGCTAATACGTTTTTCTTGTAGACAAACTATGGGAAATGATTTAGTAATAGGGAATCTGTCAACAATTTAAGGATTTAAGAATTATAATTATTTATAATAAATAATGCTTTTCATAAAGCATAAATTTCTTTGGATTAAAAAAAAACTTTTTTTTAGTGTCCATTGAAAATCAAAAATGTGAAGTTACCATGGTTACTGAGTTGGATGCTGACAAAACTTAACAGTTAATAAATTAAGAATAAACGTATTAGTCGTAATAAAATTGTAGATATTTTATAATTATTTAGACAATTTTTTTTTGCAACGAAGTTTAAAGCATCATTTTGGAAAACGTCCCGTAAGTCCAGTCCCGTTTAAATCTATTTGACCAAAATTGGCAAAATTAGAGAAAACATATCTACCTATTAGCCCCTAAAAATGAAAAAGATGGGCGCACTAGATAAAAAGTAATTATTAGTTAAAAAGTGTGCAAGTTTAATTTGGCCCACACTGTACTTACAGCAACAGCAAAAAAATTCGAAAGTCGATAAATATACTTTTGATGATTTTGAAGCTATGCATTAATTATTATAAATTTCGGCATGTTCTTTTCAATGACGTAGTCTGATTTACGCTCAATCCATTAAACTCCTACTAAATTTAAGTGCAAAGTCCACGCATACACCGATAAATCCTAAGGTCAAGCAAAAAATAAACACATTGTATCTATAGCCACGGCCGCTCCAAAATGACAAATGCCAATCATCTGATTTTAATAAATTTTATTAAAAAAACCTGATTGGGATGAGCAAGTCGACAAATGTTAGCTAGGATAAACTATATTTATTATTATTTTAATAATCACAAAGTCACAATTATTTTATGGCCCCCTATGACCCCATTAAACATTTATTGGGAAAAATGGCACGTTGATACGTAAAGGGTCGCCATCCCTGTTTTAAGATATTGTTTACATACAGTAATATTCATAAAAAAGTATTCCAAGTATTACAAAAGGTAAAAATGCCACATCAATTATCTAACATTGAAAAGGTTTAAGTAGTCAGCAGAAAAGAAAAAAGATAAACTTTTACTTCAAGTTTTTAATTATTTTAATTTGATTTATTAATATCTATGGTGACGTTCGACGCTAATGCTTTAAATTTTTAAATACCTGTGACATGTGTTAACCTCGTTTAAACGGTCAGTTGTAGATGCCAGTCTACATAAAATGAGAAAAGGTATTTTCTTTTCGAAATCTGGTACACCTTTTATAATAAATGTAACTGTATAGTCTAACGGTCGTATTCACCAAGCTGTCACTAACCTTATCAGACTGATAGCAGCTAATGCCAATACCAAAATGCATTGGCATTAGCTGCTATCAGTCTGTTAAAGTTAGTGAGAGCTTGATGGATACGACCGTAAATATTTGTATTTTGGAAAAAATGTTTTTTTATTTGGATCCTTATCCACGTTTGGTCATTTTTATTTGCATTTTATAATTTTTTGTATAGTTATATGATTGGTCATTTGAATTTTAAGTTTTTGATATTAAATTGAAATTTTTTTACATTTTATAGCTGAACAGTTATTCAATGTTTATATGTTTTTCTTATTTAAAAAATAATAGCACATTTGTAGTTTATTTTTTCTTTTTAATTGCAATTATATCGTCGGGGAAGTATGTCAGTATATTAATAACATACACGTCGTGCCAGCTCAATATGTTCAATTAACTTTTAGTGTGTTGAACACTAGCAGGTAGAGATTAAACAAAAAATACCTACATGTGAACATTTCGAATAGGATGACGCATTGGCAAACATTCCCCATGAACTTTTTAAAGTGGCTCGACATTTATAATTACATAGCTTTCCTTAGCTATAATTGCAATAGAAATGTAAAGGATAAAACTTTTTAATAATTATAATTCTCATTTTACTTATGGATAGTTTATTATTTTAATTTTCAGTGGTGCCAAGAATATAAATAAATCCATAGGAGACCATTTTAATAGTAGTGTATTGAATTCGTTACTTATAATACTGGACCAAATAAGGCAAGTTAAATGTGCAGCCGGCCTTCATTGGTTATTAGCTCTGCTTCTTAAAGTAACTAAAAAGGATAATGAACAAGTTGTAACAAAAAATGCATATTATTGCTAAAAGAGGTATCTGACGATTTAATAAAAAGATCAAATCCCTATCACCTGTTATTACGTAGTCGTTATGGACTCTATGGATTGCCCACTGAACCAGAATTGTTTGATATCGAACCACCTCAATTTGCAAAAGGATCAAGTTCGTCGCCTTACACTTTTTCGTCCCCTAATACTGGAACTACCAATGAGGCAACAACTGGAGTTACCATTACTCCTCCCGAGCCACAAATTTCAGGGAACAAAGAAGGTAGGAAATAAATATTTTTTTTCTTTTTACTTTAGTCCAAATGTATTTTGCACAAACGTAGCAAAAGACATTGGGAGTCACACAGAATTTGTAATCGTAACGACTACTAGAAGTTTCAGCGAAATTTTGAGTAGAAGAAGCCGTAGCCCCTGTGAAAATAAACAGACTGTAAGGTTAAATATTATATGAGCTGATAATCCGTGTGCTATGTTTATATGGAGTATTACTTGAAATGAAGATTCACAGTATTATGCAAATTAATTTAAAAATGTTGATAAATATTATAAATATATTTATAAAACTCAAAAGGATTTAATAATTCTAAACGAATTACAGAAATATAAATTATCGAAAAGTCGTCATATTAGAGGTTGGCTTTAAATATCGGTGTTGCGCATCTTAAAATCAAGGAAAGATAGATTGTTTTTTTTTTAATCCAGGCTTCTATAATAGACTTTTTATTTTCATTATAGGATATTTACAGCCGTCTTCATCAAGCTCTGACAAATATTTATCAAAGGCTATCAGTCTGATAAATATTTGTCAGAGCTTGGTGAATACGGCCGTTATACAGCTTTTTCGAAAAAATACAGTCAGAGTGCTTTTAATAAAATAACTACTACTGATGCTGATACTACTCACCCTTTTTGGTTTTTTAATTATTTTCGACCCACTATTCTTTTATCAACAGTTAAAAGCAACCAAATTGCTTTTACAATAATAAAATACTAATAAAACAACGCACATACACGCCTTTTTTGAAAGGTTGGTTTATAAGCCCTCGAGCAAATCATAAAGGGATTTCATCCTCCATTAATTGCTGTTTAATAAAGAAATGCTAAACATTCAGAGCTCCTTTGGTATGCATTCTTTTATTTATACTTATCAACGGGTAGGAGCCGTATTCTCGAATGCGTTAAATACTTCCGCAGCGAAATCGTATTTATTAATTATTAAACAGAATTTTAAACATTAAATAATTAAGACTTTTATGTATGGACATAAAAACTAATAATTACTTTAAAATTTATTCTCTAATTTGGCCATAAATGCTGCCAAAATTTATCGTAAATGTAAAACATTTGTTCTGGTTTTATCTGAAATCAAAGGCCATTAAAATTTAGTTAAAGTATCATCAAAACTTGGCCTAAAAGTTCTCTGATTATTATTTTTTTATTTAAAAATTTTTGGTGGCCATCTAAATCAACTAACAACTTTTCACGAAAAATTCCGCCATATTGTAGGTCGAAAACCCTCTTAATGTCAAAAAAAAAAAAAAAAAAAAATGTAAACTAACCGTTGGGGCCAGGTATTTTATATGTAGAAAATGTGTACCAAGTTTAAAATTATTGGGTCAAGTAGTTTTTAAATGACAGTAAACACGGGCTTTAAAAAGTAGGTTTAAGAAAAACGAGTTTGAAAGTTTGTGAGGTAAAAAAGTGTGACAGACAGACAAACCTGCGCTCGTTTCTCGTTTTAAAATATTGTAGAGTGTATAGATACATAGAAATATAAAATATGTTTTTATGGAATTAGTTACCTGTCCTTAAAGATTAAAATATTCTCGAAAAACCATAATGGACCATAACGATGGAAGTGCGAACGCCCGTAGCTTAGAGCTAACAGGATACTAACTAAACAGTAACTTGAAGAGTTTTGGTCAGATCGACTTAAAGTTTTGAGAATATATTCTTTAAATGTTTAACAATAAGATAACCATTTTAGTCTTATCATACCACCCTAGATAAATAAAAAAAAATTGACAGCAGAAGTGTCAAAAAATGACATCTGTTGTGTTACTATATTTAGAATGTCATATACTATCGAAATAAGATCAAATATACCGATTGGGTCATTTGAAATTTGAAAGTACCAGGCATTTTCGGTTAAACCGGAAGTGATATACCAAATTTTATTTTCCTGTTTTGAGGTAAATAAGTTATAGGAGAAAACCACCTTTGAAAAAACCATGTATAGTGCAAAAAATGAAGATGAATATTTTATAAACGAAACGTTTCGATTTTAAAATTCTTTCTGATTCGTAATCGGCACCACAAAAAGCCCCCATATGCAAAAAAAAACATTTATATCGGTTTGGTGTATTCGGTATAAGTAAACATGTGACCTGTGTTATTAGAAAGAACTAGGGTTAGCAAGATTAAAAATTAATTTCTACATACAGTGTGTCTACGTAAGTTGGGGTCATATGGGAATTTTTTTATTATTAGGTTTACAAAAAAAAGTTATTCCTTATAAAATGTTTCGCATGGTCTAAAACCTAAATTGCAACCATCAGATTTCTAATTGTATCAGTCGTTTTTTTCCATTCTGCGATAATGGTGATAATTTAGGTTTGTACGCTTGCTCAATACAATTCATAATTATAAACTTTATAAGACAATTTTAAATAAACTTTTTTAATTTATTGTTATCAACGTAAGAACAATGCACTAATGGAGAAACCTAAATTTTCTCGATTATCGCAGAAATAAACTCTTTTTTTTTTTTTTTTTTAAATAAACAAAATTTCATATTTGATATAATTTTAAATTCTAAACATCTTTTCTTTTACCAATTTTTGATATTAGCAAAAATATAGGTAGTTGTTTACTCTTAAGCAAAAATTAAATTTTTGATCAAACCTTGTAGGCGACTAATTTGATATCTGAAGGTTGTAATTTAAGTTTTGGACCATGCAGAACTTTTTATAAAGAATAACTTTTTTCGTAAACTTAATAATTAAAAGTTTCCCATATGACGCCAACTTACACATTAAACAGTTTAATTTATTAATATACATATTTTACCTATGTCTTATTGTTCCTAAATATATTATAGTATATTATTTCTAAATTCTTTTATTTATTTTAGGAATCAGTCCTCGAGATGTACTGTCCAATACTGAGAGTAAACTGAAGTATAAAAATATAGCGTTTCCAAAACTTGTAAAAGGTCTTATCGAGACAGAGCCTTTACATTTTACATGTGTTAATACAAGTGAAGGGACCAGATTAGAGATGGCCGACTCTGTAAGTAGCAATGTCCAGACAACCATAAACAACATATTACCCATTGTCATGTCTGCTGGTCAAACGTCGGCAACTAGTGGAAAAAAGGAAGATTTGCAACAATTTATTCAAAAGTACATGGAAAAAATCAGAGCTTTGCTACACAGTTAAGCGATATTTTGGATCATGATAAATTTGGACTTAGCAAAATGCTCGAAGAGGCAGAGCAAGCCCTCGATCAAAAAATGGGTAAATACAATTTTATTTTTTATTTGTATTTATTTATAGGATATTTATTAATCTCCCAATTTTCTTTTTACCAATATAATATACTTTTTTTGTTTTTTACTATTTTTGTGTATTTATAATAAATTATTCTTGGTTTATATATTTGTAAAAAAAAACATAAATGAATACATTTGATTTATATAAGCTATACAGGTTGTCCCAACTCTATATGTACACGAAAGAACTTCGCCCTTGTATAAGATACAACAGTAATATTAAAATAATAAATATTTATTTAAATACACTCTTTTTATTGACAGTACCAGTTAATATACAAGGTGTAGTAAAAGCAGAATTTTTGTTGTCATGTAGGTTTTCGTCTACAAAACCTTGATTGGTTGGTTTAAGGAAGGGTTGGTCAATTAACCTTGTTTGCACTGCAGCCTGTTGGCTTACTGTGCTCCCCCTGTTGATACAGAAGTCCGCTGTACTGCCAAGATACTCATGCGGAAGAGGATCCCCGCTTGTGTGTTTTCAAATAGACTGTGTATTTGGCATGTCAGTGCATTGAAGTTGTATATTATGTGTGAGGCTTTTTCCTCCTCTTCCCTACAACGCCTGCATGTTAGAAAACCATTGTAAATGCCCATTTTCTGTAGTTTTCCTAGATGAAAGTGTCCTGTCAAAAGTCCTACTACTTGTCTTAACTGAGGACGCCCCAGTTGGAGGATCTCAGTTGCTCAGTTAATAGTTTGTTGGAAGAACGACAAGTGTCTCCTTCACATGTCTTTGGCCAGGTGATATATGCCAACGATCTAGATGTTGCTTAGACCATCTACTTATTGTTTCACCTGTTTAGAGAGTTCAAGTGCTGGCTCTGGACGATTCAGATGATCACTTCACCTGAATTTTTATTTGCTTCTATTCTCGAGTATTCAGGAAATCACCGGAGTTCTATCCTGTTGTTCCTGGCGACGAGTTCTTTAAGACTGTTTAGGCACTCCTTCGAAATTTTGGATGTTACACGATGGGCATTCAAGGCTTTTAGAGTAGCCTGGCTGTCTGAGAGAATGAGAATGGTTTAATTGTGGTATCTCCTTTTTATATCTTCTTGAACTCATACAAAATAGCATATTTTTCTGTCTGGTATACTATGGTTTGCTTCCCTAGTGGCAAGCGAAAAGTCGCCTTGGGCCAGCACCTACTACATCTTCCGTCTTAAAACAATCAATGTACCAAACCAAACCTCTATCAAGTAATGGAGGTCTTCCATATATCCTAAGTCAGGATCGCAGCAGCCTGATGGTTTTTTAAAGTTATAGACCATGCTCATGTAGAACACCACAAAATCTTATTCCTGCAATTCCTGTATCCTGAGTTAGTTTATTACCAGCTTCTACACTTCTTTGAGTTAGGTCCTGTATCCTTAATACAGTCCATTTCTTTAATATCACCACTTTAATTTTTTGAATGTTCAGTTAAATACTTTAAGAGTTTTTAAAATTAAATTAATGCGTAAATACTGTCTAAAATATATAGTAAAATTGACAGATGAAAATTTCAAAACCATATTTTCGCCGTAAAAGATTTAAAATAATTATAAATCACGACTTCATCATTTACCATATTCACCATTCTTATAGTTGTCAGCCAGATAGTTATCTGTTTGCGAAGATTGATCTATCTGATAATATAT